>JASAMY010000964.1:0-22751 GCA_030248085.1 Paralinhomoeus sp. GSCO2_6 | reverse complement strand
GCATTTTTTTGTGTTTGTGTGCATAGAAAGGAGCAGTGGCAATCATAGGACCTAACTGGACTGGAACACCCTGCATTCACATATGCCACATGACTAAATGCCATGTGGTTGCAAGACAGGCAGGAAGGACCCCAGGGTCTTGCACATGGACCACTATGCAGACGTACGTACGCACGCACGCACGCACGCACGCACGCAAGCACGCACGAACGCACGCACGCACGCACGCACGTACGCACGCAAACACGTTGTATAAGAGCAGTGCGTTATTGGGTAAATGCCAAAAAGGAAATGACGAATGGAGCCAGTACCATATGTATACCTACACATCACTAACTGAACTGTAGTGGCAATCCACATCTCACAAATGTTAGCAAGGTGCCAATTATTTATGTAGGAACTTTGGCTGTGCCAGGTCGATGGTAATGACCAGAGATAGATGAGATGTGAAAGGATTGCTGTTGCACTTTGGGTGAGTGAGATATAGCTCACACAAAAAAAATGCCGAATATGTGGCGTGTTGCTGCGTTTGGTTCGGTTTTTATACACAGTTTGTTCAAACTGAAGTTGATCAGCTGCAAAGCATAAGTGGCTATACATAAATGAGGCATGCCTTAATTGATACCCCTCTTTTTCAAACTGGGCTCCAACAAAAGAGCGTCACATATTCACCTTTTTTTGCAGCCGCCTGCAAATTTTTCCTTAATACAGTGTTTTTTCGTAAGACAAACATCGATGCGCAAAACCTATACAGGCACACGCATGCACGCATGCACGCACGCACACATGCATGCACGTACGCACGCAGGCACGCACGCACACATGCATGCACGTATGCACGCACGCATGCACGACATATGTACCATGTATGACATATGTAGCATGCTTGGTAGAATCCCTCGAGTGCAGTAGGAGACACTCATCGTATAGAATGTGAGCATGTGGATTGAAAATAGGTACGAATGTATTTTTCATTGACCAAAGTTGAGCACAACTAATTGTCATGCAAATGATACAAAGCAGGATGACCTATCAGCAAATGGCACAGCATGCAGAAAACTACAAACAGAAGCCACTGCGGATAATTGTGTGTGTGTGCGAGTGCGTGCGTGCGTGCACGGGCAGTTGTGCTATATTGCTGCATCGCAGCGTAGTGATGTAAAGAATGAAAATGATCGCTATGACTAGGCGGTCAACTTTTGTGTTTTAGCTGAAGTGATGCGATGTACCCACATCCAGTTATTTTTTGAAGCAGCCGATTTGATGGTGTGCGTGCGTGCGTGCACATCTGCAGTGCCATATTGGTTCGTCGGAGCATAGTGGTGTAAAGAATCAAAATAATCTACACGTGCAGGCGGTCAACTTCCGTGTTTTAGCCAAAGTGATCCGACCTACTCATATCGATATTTGTCGATTATTCCGGATGTGAAAATATTTTGGTGCGTCGGATCGTGTTGACTTCAAGGAATGAAATGTTCGCCATCGAAGGGCAATCAACTTTATTATGATGTTAATGCCCTCCGACGTAACCACACCGAAATATCGCAATTTTTCGTTTTCAGTATAATGGGGAGAGGCATTTTGGTGCGTTCAATTTGGTCCAATTGTCAAAAGGGGTCTATTCCAGGTCATGCCGAACAACTTTGTCCTTTATAGCAAAGCTCTGTGATAAGCCGTTAGCGCGCCTATTAAGGACAAACTTTTTGGCCGATATTTTTAATTGCTAATAACTCATTATCGCGGGCGAAGTTTTAGGTTCAGTGACTTGGCATAAACTTTCCATAAGCAACTGTTCAAGAAAATCAAAAAAAAATTGGGGGTTAATTAGGCACTTTTTTGAGATTTACTCTTGGTAGAAACCACCCAAAAAACACGACTATGTCCGAAAAAACGCATAAAATCGGCGATATCTCGAGTTTGGTAGGACGCAGAGACGATTCCTTTGGTACGCAAAATTGCCATCATGGGTCGCTTACACATGCCAAGTTTCATTCCAATTGCCCACGGCACTAGCGAGTGGCGCTCCAAAAACTGGGAGGAGAACACGAAAAAAAAAAGACACTTTTCGGAAACATTTTTGGGCGTACCCCTTTAACGCGCAGCAATACTGCCGTAACCGGTCGTTTCCCCCCTACCAGTTCCCCCCCCGAACGTTTCCCCCCTGCCGTTTGCCCCCCGGTGTCCCCCCTGCCAATTTTTTTTTTTAATATATGCAGATGGTGCTGCTAAACGACAACGTCGTTGTTGTCTGTCACACACAAAAAGAAAGTAATGGGACCCTCGTTCCTGCTGCTTGCGCCCGAGCTCAATCAAATAGTCAAAAGAGTCAACTCAAACAGCGCAAAATGTGCGACTGATCACCTGCTGCTGAGGATGCTAGGTATATGACTAGGGCGTGTAAAATAACGTGTCACTGTTTCAATTGCGTGTTCATCAATAAAAAGTTTGATTGATCAAAAGTGACATGAAGCATATTATCACCGGTCGCTTGGAAAGAGTGGACGACAGCAGCTCCGCTATCAGTCCCTCCCAAACGGCGGGCGGATGCAACTTGGCGAACGAATGCCCAGGAGTCAACGCGTTATAAAACGCACGGTTCCAAACTCCAAAGTCTATTTATTTCTTTAGGACCACCAGCGGCGTGCCGCGTACCATGTCATTTGTGTCGTTTATGCATACCGCCTTGAAAAAAATTGTTGAGTACAATAGAAACATTAGTAATAAAAATAGATGTCTGGGGGGGAAACGACCGGGGGGCAAATGGCAGGGGGGAAACGTCCGGGGGGGAAACGGTAGGGGGGAAACGACCTGTAGCCCAATACTGCAACGCGCTGTGGCACGTACGGTCCCCCGATGAGTGCGCTTCTTTTGACCCATAACGCGCCAAAATCGGTTCAGCCATACGCTGACGCGTACACCCTGATCAGTAATCAAGTTTTAGGTTTAGTGGCTTGGCATAGACTTGCCATAAGAAACTGTTCAAGGAAATCAAAAAAAATTGGGGGTTTACTCGGCACTTTTTGGAGTTTTACTCTTGGTGGAAACCACCCGAAAAAACGGGTGATGTCCAAGAAAAATCGCCAAATCGACGATATCTCAAAATCGGAGCTGCCTATCAAGAAATCCTTTGGGCGTCTATTTTCTTTGCAATAGCTGCAGATGCTGTCCAAGTTTCATATCGATACCTTTAGCCGTTCACGAGTGGCGCTCCAAAAACCTGGCAGAGAACATGAAAAAAAAAAGCCACAAAATTGGAACATTTTTGGAACTATTGACCCCTTACAGTAAAGCAAGGAAACGCGTTATGGCGCATTCGATGCCCCAGAAGAAGGCGGTTCATTTGCGCCATAACGCGTCGAAATCCGTTCAGGCAATCAAAAGTTATAGGCGATCGAAAATTCAAAAACCCGCATTGAGAAGTGGTCACATATTAGGGTTGTACGCTGACGCGTACACCCTGATAAATAAATGCAAAGCAACTCGCGAATGGCCCGACGTACATGCGCGTACGATGGCGCGATCGAGTCCGCTCGACACCGAGACGTTTTTTTTTGGGAAGGGGTCAATAGCTGCATGCAAAATACGGTAATGACGATACATTGTACATGCCTAGGTGCTATGTACATTATGTGCATGCGTGCATGCACATGCAGTTGTGCTATATTGCTGCGTCAGAGCATAGTGATGTAAAGTATGGAAATGATCACCATGACTAGGCGGTCAACTTTTGTGTTTTAGCCGAAGTGATCGGACCTACCCACATCAAGTTTCTTGCGAAGCAGCCCATTTGACGGTGTGCGTGCGTGCGTGCACTTCTACCGACGTCGCCTGGAATCCAGCTCGCTGACGTCGCCTCGGGCGCGCCACCGACGTCGCCTGGAATCAAGCTCGCCGACGTCGAGTGGGGCGCACCGCCGACGTCGCCTGGAATCAAGCTCGCCGACGTCGAGTGGGGCGCGCCGCCGAGGTCGCCTGGAATCAAGCTCGCCAACGTCGAGTGGGGCGCGCCGCCGACGTCGCCTGGAATTACAAGGAATTTACCGGAAGCGCCCCTAGATACATGACATTCCGATCTACCCTTTATTCTATTATCTCGGAGAGTCTTGTAGGGTTGTGCTTTTGAGGTTTAATAAAAGAAATTTACTTCTAAAAGTGTGCGTTGACTGGCGATCGAACCGTTAACGTGGAACCAATCAGAAGTGTTCCCAACAGTGGGGCGCGCCACCGACGTCGCCTGGAATCCAGCTCGCCGACGTCGAGTGGGGCGCGCCGCCGACGTCGCCTGGAGTCCAGCTCGCCGACGTCGAGTGGGGCGCGCCGCCGACGTCGCCTGGAATCAAGCTCGCCGACGTCGAGTGGGGCGCGCCACCGACGTCGCCTGGAATCAAGCTCGCTGACGTCGAGTGGGGCGCGCTGCCGACGTCGCCTGGAATCCAGCTCGCCGACGTCGAGTGGGGCACGCCGCTGACGTCGCCTGGAATCCAGCTCCCCGACGTCGAGTGGGGCGCGCCGCCGACGTCGCCTGGAATCAAGCTCGCCGACGTCGAGTGGGGCGCGCCTCCGACGTCGCCTGGAATCAAGCTCGCCGACGTCGAGTGGGGCGCGCCGCCGACGTCGCCTGGAATCAAGCTCGCCGACGTCAAGTGGGGCGCGCCGCCGACGTCGCCTGGAATCAAGCTCGCCAACGTCGAGTGGGGCGCGCCGCCGACGTTGCCTGGAATCAAGCTCGCCAACGTCGAGTGGGGCGCGCCGCTGACGTCGCCTGGAATCCAGCTCGCCGACGTCGACTGGGGCGCGCCGCCGACGTCGCCTGGAATCCAGCTCGCCGACGTCGCCTCGGGCGCGCCACCGACGTCGCCTGGAATCAAGCTCGCAGACGTCAACTGGGGCGCGCCACCGACGTCGCCGGAAATGAAGCTCGCCGACGTCGACTGGGGCGCGCCGCCAACATCGCCTGTAATCCAGCTCGCCGACGTCGACTGGGGCGCGCCACCACCGTCGCCTGGAATCCAGCTCGCCGACGTCGAGTGGGGCGCGCCGCCGACGTCGCCTGGAATCAAGCTCGCCGACGTCGAGTGGGGCGCGCCGCCGACGTCGCCTGGAATCAAGCTCGCCGACGTCGAGTGGGGCGCGCCGCCGACGTCGCCTGGACTCAAGCTCGCCAACGTCGAGTGGGGCGCGCCGCCAACGTCGCCTGGAATCAAGCTCGCCAACGTCGAGTGGGGCGCGCCACCGACGTCGCCTGGAATCAAGCTCGCCAACGTCGAGTGGGGCGCGCCGCCGACGTCGCCTGGAATCAAGCTCGCCAACGTCGAGTGGGGCGCGCCGCCGACGTCGCCTGGAATCAAGCTCGCCTACGTCGAGTGGGGCGCGCCGCTGACGTCGCCTGGAATCCAGCTCGCCGACGTCGACTGGGGCGCGCCGCCGACGTCGCCTGGAATCCAGCTCGCTGACGTCGCCTCGGGCGCGCCACCGACGTCACCTGGAATCAAGCTCGCCGACGTCGAGCGGGCCGCACCGCCGACGTCGCCTGGAATCAAGCTCGCCGACGTCGAGTGGGGCGCGCCGCCGACGTCGCCTGGAATCAAGCTCGCCAACGTCGAGTGGGGCGCGCCGCCGACGTCGCCTGGAATTACAAGGAATTTACCGGAAGCGCCCCTAGATACATGACATTCCGATCTACCCTTTATTCTATTATCTCGGAGAGTCTTGTAGGGTTGTGCTTTTGAGGTTTAATAAAAGAAATTTACTTCTAAAAGTGTGCATTGACTGGCGATCGAACCGTTAACGTGGAACCAATCAGAAGTGTTCCCAACAGTGGGGCGCGCCACCGACGTCGCCTGGAATCAAGCTCGCCGACGTCGAGTGGGGCGCGCCGCCGACGTCGCCTGGAGTCCAGCTCGCCGACGTCGAGTGGGGCGCGCCGCCGACGTCGCCTGGAATCAAGCTCGCCGACGTCGAGTGGGGCGCGCCGCCGACGTCGCCTGGAATCAAGCTCGCCGACGTCGAGTGGGGCGTGCTGCCAACGTCACCTGGAATCCAGCTCACCGACGTCGAGTGGGGCACGCCGCCGACGTCGCCTGGAATCCAGCTCGCCGACGTCGAGTGGGGCGCGCCGCCGACGTCGCCTGGAATCAAGCTCGCCGACGTCGAGTGGGGCGTGCCGCCGACGTCGCCTGGAATCAAGCTCGCCGACGTCAAGTGGGGCGCGCCGCCGACGTCGCCTGGAATCAAGCTCGCCGACGTCGAGTGGGGCGCGCCGCCGACGTCGCCTGGAATCAAGCTCGCCAACGTCGAGTGGGGCGCGCCGCCGACGTTGCCTGGAATCAAGCTCGCCAACGTCGAGTGGGGCGCGCCGCTGACGTCGCCTGGAATCCAGCTCGCCGACGTCGACTGGGGCGCGCCGCCGACGTCGCCTGGAATCCAGCTCGCCGACGTCGCCTCGGGCGCGCCACCGACGTCGCCTGGAATCAAGCTCGCAGACGTCAACTGGGGCGCGCCACCGACGTCGCCGGAAATGAAGCTCGCCGACGTCGACTGGGGCGCGCCGCCAACGTCGCCTGTAATCCAGCTCGCCGACGTCGAGTGGGGCGCGCCACCAACGTCGCCTGGAATCCAGCTCGCCGACGTCGAGTGGGGCGCGCCGCCGACGTCGCCTGGAGGCCGGCTCGCCGACGTCGTGTGGGGCGCGCCGCCGACGTCGCCTGGAATCAAGCTCCCCGACGTCGAGTGGGGCGCGCCGCCTCCGTCGCCTGGAATCAAGCTCGCCGACGTCGAGTGGGGCGCGCCGCCGACGTCGCCTGGAGTCCAGCTCGCCGACGTCGAGTGGGGCGCGCCGCCGACGTCGCCTGGAATCAAGCTCGCCGACGTCGAGTGGGGCGCGCCGCCGACGTCGCCTGGAATCAAGCTCGCCGACGTCGAGTGGGGCGCGCCGCCGACGTCGCCGGGAGGCCCGCACGCCGACGGCGAGTGGGGCGCGCCGCCGACGTCGCCTGGAATCAAGCTCGCCGACGTCGAGTGGGGCGCGCCGCCGACGTCGCCTGGAATCAAGCTCGCCGACGTCGAGTGGGGCGCGCCGCCGACGTCGCCTGGAGTCCAGCTCGCCGACGTCGAGTGGGGCGCGCCGCCGACGTCGCCTGGAATCAAGCTCGCCGACGTCGAGTGGGGCGCGCCGCCGACGTCGCCTGGAATCAAGCTCGCCGACGTCGAGTGGGGCGCGCCGCCGACGTCGCCTGGAATCAAGCTCGCCGACGTCGAGTGGGGCGCGCCGCCGACGTCGCCTGGAATCAAGCTCGCCGACGTCGAGTGGGGCGCGCTGCCGACGTCGCCTGGAATCAAGCTCGCCGACGTCGACTGGGGCGCGCCACCAACGTCGCCTGGAATCAAGCTCGCCGACGTCGAGTGGGGCGCGCCGCCGACGTCGCCTGGAATCCAGCTCGCCGACGTCGAGTGGGGCGCGCGCCGCCGAAGTCGCCTGGAATCCAGCTCGCCGACGTCGAGTGGGGCGCG
This sequence comes from Paralinhomoeus sp. GSCO2_6, assembly GCA_030248085.1. Classification (NCBI taxonomy): domain Eukaryota; kingdom Metazoa; phylum Nematoda; class Chromadorea; order Monhysterida; family Linhomoeidae; genus Paralinhomoeus; species Paralinhomoeus sp. GSCO2_6. The sequence goes on along the minus strand of JASAMY010000964.1, from coordinate 15,242 downwards.
CGCCGCCGAAGTCGCCTGGGATGCGCGCCGCAGACGTCGCCTCGATTTTGCGTCGCCAAACAGGACGAGCACATTGGCGACGAAGCCGACGGTCGTGAACGCGAAGTAGCTGCCGCCGGCCAGTAGGCGGTCGAAGAGCGTTGCCAACGGTTTCGGCGGCGCCGCCCGCGCGCCCGACGTCGCGTTCTCGATGTCGGCGAGAGTCCACGCTGTCGCCGCGGTGCTCATCTCGTCCGAGAGGATCGTCCTCCTTGCGACCGGTTGCCGATTGCCGAGTCGTCGTTACCCTGAATGACACTCGATTGCAATCTACGGTGAATTGGTACGCCTCGACTACCGATTGGTCGCGCTCCCACGGCTCGCGCCCACGTCGTCGTCAGCGAAACAACGCCGCTTCGATCGACATGAGACGCGAACTATAGGTTCCATGGCGAGAGATTGCTTGGAACAGCGGGGAAAACAGCAGCCGCGCGGAATTGTGGGAGCGGCACCAGGCGCACCGCACCCACACCATACACGCACCGTGGTATGCTTCTTTTTGTAGTTCAGTGAAGGCAGTTTCGTACAGTGGGCTCCAGAGAGCTGGCACACAGAAAACTATTGTACCTATGTATACTGTAGATAATTTATCGGGCCCATCCAATAGTGCCTCGGATTAGCAGACGGTCAAGGTGTAGTGCCGGGTACAACTAATGAGAGGTTTGACGGTAGACCAATGCAGACCAATTGCAATTATTGAACGGGCAGCACGCCGACTGCAGGGGTTGTTCGTTTGATTGTGTGCCCCTCCCCTATGTAGATACAACCAACCTATGTGCTGCCCTGTGTTTGATGTGTGCCCTAGATAGCGTCCCGATCCGCAGCCGATTTTACATCTGTGCATTCACACGTTCCGCAAATACGTAGGTACCTACTGTACCTCTATCCCAAACAACGGCGGTGGTTCAACCGTCAAGATAGCGGAATAACATTGGTTCGCCGGACAACAATGCTCGCTATACATTGTACATAGGTACCTGTACTGGAACAGCGCACGAGTCAAAACGGCCCTGGTCATAGCAGTGTCCGAGTTGCGCCGGTGTTGAGCAGCAGTCAGACGTCAAGGCCTTGGATGCGCGCCAGCAGGTACGGTGCCTTGCTGTTGGCGCTTGCAGACGTAGAAACGGTCACTACGTCTCCCGTCTCAGTGGCTGCACTGTAGTTCGTTCTCTGCGGCTTGCTGCGGCTGCGGCACATCTTCTCGATGTGGCCTGTACGATTGCACGCTCGGCACTTTAAGTGGCGCAAGCGGCAATTCTCGAACTCGTGATTTGTTCTCCCGCAGCAGGTGCAGACGCGCGCCTCCTTCTTCTGTTGGGAATGAGGGCGGCCTCTTGGCGCTAGCGGTGCTCGACTGACGACGTTTGCGGATGCGCCACCGCTCGGGGTGGGGGGGGGGGGGACGAGGGCGATCTGCTCGAGCGCCTTAGCCGTCTCGGCAGCTCGCTTGAGGTCGAGCTTTTCTTCGACCATCAGTCGGCGGCGGATGGCGTCGTTCCGTAGGCCCAGCACGAATCTGTCCCTCAGCATCTCGTCCAAGTGGTCGGCGAAGTCGCACCTGTCGGCCAGGCTCCTCAGCGCCGTCTCGAAATCCGCGAGCGTCTCGCCTAGCTGCTGCTTTCTCTCATAGAAGATGCGTCTTTCTCTCAGCAGCAGGGGGAGGGCGGCCGCCCTCGCCGCCCTCCCCCTGGATCCGACAGTGTGAGTCACATGACACGTCAATCAAATGACGTAGAATTTAACCGTGAGTCATCATGGCCCTTATGTGAGCCATTATTGTTAACCATGCAACATTCGCCACGATGAGTTTATCCAGTGAAAAGGTGATTTCTTGGTGTCATCAGTAGTACAGCGCGTATGTTTTGAGATTTGAAATCCAAGGCCAGTGCAGGTCGAATTTCCGCCTGAGCTACAATTTTTTTTTCTCAAGCACCTTCGGTATTTTCCAGAAAAAGCTGCAGTCTCAACTAATTTGACACTGAATTAGGGTCGTACGCACACGTTGACGCGCATCATGACTCAGTCATGCATGTAACTGGGGTAGGGAGGACCTTGACCTGAAAACAGCTAAATAACGATATTAATAGCACATTTGAACGCATTTTTGACCTATTTTGACTGAAAAGTGCCTATTTAGACACTATTTAGGTACATTTTTCCCTTCGGGGACCCCTCCCTCTTCAAATCTGCGTACCCCCGCTCCCTCCGTGCCCCCCCCCCCACAGAAGGGTCTCAGACCCCCACTTCAAAGACCCGGTTACATGTATGCATACCTGTAACTGGGGTGGGGGTTGGGGCGGGGGGCGTTGGGGACCCCCCACTATTTTTCCAACACCCACCATGTCTAAAATGATAAAAGTGAGTAAAACGTGGTGTTTTTCAGTGCTTTTCAGTGTTATATACCCGAAAAACAGCTAAGTATCACTGTTTAGGCCCTATTTATTCCCAGTTTTGACCAAAAAGTGCCAGTGTAACTAAAAAATGGCCAGCTACCCCCACTTTTGCTCCAGACACCCCCCCCAGAATTCGGCCGTTTACCCCCCCCCCCCCCCACCCACTCTCCTGACCCGGTTACAGGCATGCATGTATGGTATGCGAGCGAAGCCCAATCAACAGGTTGTGCACGCGAACGGGCGAACGCGTGCACAAGGGGGGGGGGAAGGACGCCTGTACAGGTGGTGGACAGCCGGAAGTCAAACCAGCGACCGCTTCAGCGTTCCTAAACCTGTCAACCGGTTGAGGTTTCACTTCAATCTATCCGCCGGCTCAGCAGTCGGTTTCTTGGCCATGAGGAGGAACCAGGGGACCCTCGCCTCCAACACAGACACTCCCGCAGTGCGAACAGCGAAGCTGAAACGCAGAGCGAGCCGTTCGGACGGTGCTCTAGAGGCTCACAGAACCAACATACACCGCCAAGAAGTCCTCCCATAGCCCCTGACTCTCCCCTGTCTCTTCCTTGTACCTGAAGTAGTTTCTGAGGGTGGCCGACGTCTTGAGATAATCCAAAAATTTTGACGGCGCCATTTTCAACTTTCCACAAAGCTGTTCAGTATTTCTAAATTGAAGTACACTTTGGCCCAGCCATACAGGGTGTATCAAACCTATATGCACCCCCTAGTGAAAAAAATACTGGTTGGACGGATTTAGCAGAAATTCAACATGGAAGTAGGCCAAAGAAAAATATATGACCAGGGTTGCATAAAAAAAAAAAATTTCAAGTTTTTTTTTTAAATTAAAAAAAAAATTTTTTTTTTAAAAAAAAAAATTTTTTTTTAAATTGACTTAGGAGCCATCATTGGCGCCAAATACCTGTACCATAAGATACTTTAGCCTATTAGAGTGTCAAACACAAGTACTAGTGCTTCCCTAAAGCCTTTAGAAGCGTATTTAGCATCGTTTTAGTCAAATGGTGACAAAGCCGCTGCCTCTAAATGGTCGTGTACGGTATCGCACTATGTTGGGAACCAGTTGGGAACCCCAAAAAGAGCTTGGTTTTGGTGCTAATAAGCAAGTTTATGCATGAATAACTACTAATTGTACCATCTAAACACCATTTAAACGCCTTTTTGCCACTCAAAAGCTAAATTTTACCCAAAAACAGAGAAATTTTTTTTTTTTAATTTAAAAAAAAAAACTTTTTTTTTTAAATTGTGCAACCCTGTATATGACCAAATTAAATTTCATGAAAAACGAAAAACCGAGCAACGAGATACGGGAAATCATCCAAGGTACAGTGAAAAATCTTGTCAGTAAAGACTTCGACTTGCTTTCACCACCCGTTTCTTGGTGAATCAGCAGTGGCCCGCCGACGTCGGATCGGCCAGTGATGGCCATGTCATGCAGCTCATACCTGTAACTGGGGGGGGGGGGGCGGGCGGTTGGGGGGTTTGGGGGCCCCGCAAAATTTTCCCAACTCCCCACCCAGAATATTCCCAAGGGATTTTCACTCTGTCTAAAACGATAAAAGTGAGTAAATGTTGGTGTTTTTCAGTGCTTTTCAGTGTTACATGACCATAAAACAGCTAAATAACACTGTTTAGACCCTATTTATACCAATTTTTTTACCAAAAAGTATAAGTCAAAAAATGGCCTGCTACCCCCCCCCCCCCACACTTTTTGCTCTGGAGACCCCCCCACACCCAAAATCGGCCAGCTACTTCCAGACCCGGTTACAGGTATGGTATGACCTAGCCCCCCCCCCCCCCCTTCAGTGTTTTTTAAACGCTACATCAAAAAACAGCTAAATAACGCTATTTAAACGCATTTTTGCCCTAAAAGTGCCTATTTAGATAATAATTAGGTACATTTTTCCATTCTGAGGCCCCCCACTCTTCAAATGTGCGTACCCCCAGACCCCACAGAAAAGTCCCGGACCCTCCTCCCGCTTAAAAAAACCGGTGACAGGTATGGATGGGCCCAGCTGTCGTTGTCCCATGCGCGACATTCCGATCTAGGGTGGGGGGGAGGGGTTCAAAGACACCCATTTGACCCCAAAAGGCACGTCTAACTTGAAGGTCCCTTGTCCACCTGGCCGACCCAGCTACAAACTTCTGGATACGTTGGGGAATGTTCACAAACACGAAAATAATGGGGAGAGCTAAAGTTACAGACGCCTTCGAAAATTCTAATTACATTTTTTTCTACATTGAAACATAGCTCATGGCACGCGTACAGTGCTGTACATACATTTTGTGTACAGTGTTTGAATGCCGATGGGATGTATAAAAGCCTCAAATTGCGATGAGAATTTAAACTAAGATGACTCCCCCTTTGAAATTGTGCCCCCCCCCCCTCCCCATACATGTAACCGGGTTTTTGAAGTGGGGGGGGGAGGAGGTCTGAGACCACTCTGGGGGGCGTGGGGGGGGGGGCACGCAGATTTGAAGAGGGAAGGGGTGTCAGAGGGTAAAAAAAGTGTACCTAAATTGTGTGTGAATAGGCACTGCTTGGTAAAAAAAATAGGTTGAAATAGGCCATGAATAGCGTTACTTAGCTGTTTTAGGGTAAAAAACACTGCAAAAGACAAAAAATACACTACTTTTTACAGTTGTAGACAAGTTGGAAAACTTCAGAAAAATTCTGGGGGGGGGGGTTGGGCGGCTGGGGAGGGGCAACATTTCACCTGGGGTGAGCAACACCCCTGGTAAGGAGCGGTTTCAGAGGGGCACATTTGGAGTATTGTATCGCTCGACAAACCTGCAGACCACCTGCTGCACGTAAGGTAATTGACATCCGGCAAACTGACTGTCGAGTAGTTGCCTGTCGCCGCTCGAGAATCCCGAAGCAAGGAGTTGTTCGTGCAACTGCAGGGAATCTCCATAGGACGTCGAAGAAGCACGAGACAGACAGACGCGAAACTGCGGCAGAAGGACGACGCACGTGATCGAGAGCCGACGTGAGGGCGCTGCTCGCGTCCGACTGGGGCTCGCCGTGCAGAGTGAGGCGGCAACGCGTGTGACCGGCGATCGCGACGACGCCGCCGGGACGCAGCGCTCGGTCGCAGTGGGCGAAGAAGCGGTCGAGCTGCAGCCAGTGGGCGCTCTGCGCGGCCAGAACGACGTCGACGGAGTCGGCCGCGAGCGGAATCCCCTCCTCGTCCACGTTGAACACACTAGGCACGCGCCGCGCTGATCTGTAGGCACGCACACCGCACTGTACCATTACAGAGAGGAGAGGAACCTAAATTCTACGGCGACCGGCAGAGCAGAGGGCCAGTTGACACGGGCCTCTGCTACCTGGGTGGGACTGACGTCGACGCCGAGAATGCGCGAGCCCGAGGGAAGAGAACGCGCCAACGCGACCGTGCTAAGCCCTGTGCCGCAGCCAACGTCTACTGCGACAGCGTCCTCGCGACTCTGTAGTACTGAGCGGGTATGTTGGGTTAAGAACTTGCGTACATGTAACCAGTTCCGGCACCATGACAGACTGGGGGGGGGGGGCGTAACCTGGAAAATGACACTTGGGGGTCCCTGAGGGGTAGCTGACCATTTTTGACATATACTGGTACTTTTTGGTCAAGTCTGGGTGCTATTAGGGTCTAAACAGCGTATTTAGCTGTTTACTGAAAAGAACTAAAAAACACCAACATTTCCGCGCTTTATCGTTTAGACAGGGTGAATATCCCGGGAAAATTCCGGGGGATCGTTGGGGGGGAGGGGGTAGTCTGGGTGGGAGTAGAGATGGTTTTTGAAAAAATCAACCATTTTGATTTTGTTTAAATTAAACAATTCTTTTCTTTTTCACCGCTTGAACAAATTTCACCAAACTTTGAACGTTTATAGCAAACATCGGGCAAATGCATCTGTTTGTTTGAACACTAGGGTTTCGTCATCATCAGAATTTGACCGAATCCGCATCTGTCTCGTTAACTTGTGTCGGAATTTACAGAAAATTGGAAAACAATCCGTTTCATAAAATTCTGCTATTCGACTTTGGAACAGAGTACGAAATATGCTACTGCACGTTGCAAATTCGAATGCTAGACTGCTGGGGAACGATTGTTTATGCATGCGTACGGTGCATCATAGGTAATCGGCAAAATTTTCTTATAGAACTAGTCGCCAAAACTCGACCCCGAAATTAAACCACAATCATGAAGGGAAGACACAAAAACTGGTGAAAAAAAATAAAAGGAGAAGTGAAGGCTAAATGAACACCGCTTCAAATGGGTGAAGCCGAAATGCCTAAAAACTAAAGGGAAACGCGGGCAGCGGCATGGCCTAGTGGCAAAAAACCGGCCTCTTGCGCGCAAGGTCCTGGGTTCGATTCTTGATGGCGCCACTAGATCGAGGACTTCCCTTTCCATGGATTTTCTCGTGCCATCGCTGCCCTAGATTACAGATGGCGTTCTTCCGAAAGTCTTCCGCTAATTATACGGCTGTAGACGGGAAGGCGTCATGGAGATGGGTAGGTTACATGGGCCATTGACAGGCCTCCTAGCGTCGCCCCAAATCCAACAACAACAACAAAGGGAAACGCAAAAAATAGTGAAAAAACAGAAAAATTGCACCTTTTTTTATTTAAAGATATTAAAAAGGTCTTTTTTAAATTATTCCTAAAAATAATTTCCGAAAGAAACCATCTCTAGGTGGGAGCATAGGTGGGCTCAGGGGGGGGGGGGGTTCAGCCCCCCCCAGCCAAGGCTATCACGTGGGGTGGATACCTGCCCAGTACAGTGGAGACTCAGATTTAGGGGGTGGATACCAGCCGGTATTTACCCATCTGCCGTTCGTTCGACTGTCTGTAGTAAAACGCTCACTTGGAGATTGCCGAATTCGACCACCATGTCGATTAGCGCTTTCGGCACCGACGGTCGAAGTGTATGATACGCCTGTGACAAGGCGGTCCCTACAAAACAGTCCGTTAGTTTGCTGGACATTTTCTTTTCACGTGTAGGAGGAAAATCTCGGGAAACCTAAGCTCAGGGTGTGTAGTCATACGTGTAATACCATTGTCGCATACGTGTAATACGGGCTATTAGTAAAAGTTAATTTTTAATTGTTAATTGTTACTTTTGAATGTAATAAAACGTGCAGCGTGACACAACGCGGTGCGGATAATTAGCGGCAGTGCTTTCTTTGATTGCTCAACATAGAACAATTTTTCAACTTCCTTGAAAGAGCAGTGGGACGCGGTGCCTTCGCCGGCTGCCGACCGGAGGAGACGACGCCCTGCTGACAGCATCCGTTTCAGCCTCCGAAAAATCGTTGTTCTTCCAACTTTGTGGCCCGTTAATCTCTAGATAATGAGTCTAAAGTAGATAATGAGTCTAAAGTACACAATGACACAAACCAAGATTTTTTTGGAGATGGATGCTAAGCTTTCAGACGAGTTCGAGTTCGACGCGGACAACAACTGCTTAACATCCTCTCTTTTCCACACAGCGTCACGAACACTTTTCTTCCTACCCACCATTTTTCTTTGATATCGCGGCAAAAAAAAATTAATAAAGTAAACAACAGTACTCCCTGTTGCTTATACAGTACTCCCCTCTGTTTCATTCCGTCTGTTCCATTCCCCTGTTCCATTCCCCTGTTCCATTCCCCTGTTCCATTCCCCTGTTCCATTCCCCTGTTCCATTCCCCTGTTCCATTCCCCTGTTCCATTCCCCTGTTCCATTCCCCTGTTCCATTCCCCTGTTCCATTCCCTTACACATTACACAATCGAGTAAACGCGAAGCTCAGTGAACCAGTGAACCAGTGAACCAGTGAACCGAGAGAAACGCACCATAATATTTTAAATGCGTTGACTCTCGTTGCTCAACCGTTAAATACTAAAACAACGCGTTCAGATGGCGCCAGAAAACAACAAATGGCGCGCTTCAGCGCCACAGAGCCCAGGGCAGAGAAGACCTCGTCCACGGTGTTACGCACCCTCGCCATCGGCCCCTCCGCCTCGTCGCGCCACCGATACGCCAACTAAAGGAGCAACGGAGAGGAGCGCCCGTGTAGATGGACACACTGCGAGTCGGCGCGATCCGAACCGTCTTGAGTCCGTTGAGCACGACGCCCACTCCTCGACGATGCCGACGCGGATCCGACTGATCAACGCAATGCGCGCCAGCTGCGGCGCATTGTAGAAGAGCGCCGTGAAGTTGTCCAGCGCCCACGGCTCGGGATACGCTAAAGGGGTTGGGCAGGGACAGTCGTGCGCAACTGCTACAGCCACGAAAGGAGAAGGGAGGAGGGGCGGGGAATGGGCTGCTGACTAGTGGTCTCCTCGACGAGTTGGAAGAGCTGGCTCTCGGTCCACTGGAAGTCGTAGGAGCGCCGGTTGGCCGTGGGCACTGGAGAGGCGGGCGAGCGACTCGAGCGCCCTGCTCAGCGGCTGCACGCGTCGACAGAAGTCACCGGGAAGTCGCATACGCTCTTCCAGTCGATCGACGCTGCAATCAGCCGAGTGCATGCATGCACAACGGGGCGTTGCCGAGGAGAGTGGGAGGCGCGCCGCACTCACGATTCTGGCGAACGAAGACGGCCGCGTTGCGCGGTCCGCTCGCCGGGGAGGGCATGCGGACCTGTCGGCCGGCCAGTACGGGCGCGTAGAGTAGTAGAGGAGGCGACCGCGGCGCTCGGCGGCGGGCTGGCAGTCGAGCAGCTTCGTCAGCCAGAAGGGCCCGTCCCGAGCGTCCTTGAAGCGGTGGTCGAGAAAGACGAGTCGGCAGAACTGCCGCACCGCGAACGCGTTCTCCGCTTCCGCCGAACGCCGCTCGGCCGAGGGGAGGCGCTCTTCTGAGGCACCGAAAGGACGCGCGCGCGTCAGGGTCACGCGCGCAGCAGAGCTGCCACTCCTGCCGGCTGATGTGCTGCTTGAGGCGCGCCCCCCTTGTTCGTCACGGCCGAGCAGCGCAGCCGGTAGTAGTCGAGCAGGGAGGGAATGCTGCCGAAGCGCCGGCCCCTGAACAGTCGCCAACCCTCCTTCTCCGTCGCCTTGTCGGCCGGTAGTCGAGTGATGAGGATGTGCTCGATGTGCGCGGGGCCCAGGACGCTGATGACGTAGCGCTTCTCGGCCTTGTGCTCCGACTCGCGCACCAGGAAGTCGCCCTGCGTCTGCAGCAGCAGCTCCATGTCCTGGCGAGGCATCAGTCCGTGGTAGTACGGCATCGTCTCCATGCTCTCGAATTCGCTCCGTGGTCCTCTGGCCGTGCCCGGTGGCGAACCCGCCCGCCGCGGAGCCGAGGTGCCGGCGCCGCCGCTCTTGGCCCGCCGCTCAAGGACACCCACGCCCGCACGCTCACACGCGCGCACGCTCGCACAAACGCACAAGCGCGCACGCACGTGCACGCGCACAGGCACGCGCACACGGGCACGCTCGCACGAACCCGAACCTAAATCCTGAGTCTAAGCCTATTAGCCTAAGCCTATTGTGTGTGATCGCGTTGTTAGTATTTTACGGTTAAGCACTGAGCGTCAACGCATTTAAAATATTATGGTGTGTTTCTCTTGGTTCACTGGTTCACTGAGCTTAGGTTTACCAAAATCTCTTTGTCAGTTCGTTTTGTCAAAAGGGCATCAGACAAAAGGGGACAGCCGGGGACAGCCGGGGACAACCACTTCGTGACGAAGCCTAAGCCTAAGCGAAGCCTAAGCCTAAGCCTAAGCAAAAGCCTAAGCCTAAGAAAACCTAAGATTCAAAGTGATTCAAAGTGACAGCCACCTGGGGGACAGCCACTTTGAATCTCAGGCTTTGCTTAGGCTTAGTCCAGACTTTGCTTAGGCTTAGGCTTAGGCTTCGCTTAGGCTTAGGCTTAGGCTTCGCTTAGGCTTAGGCTTAGTCACAAAGTGGCTGTCCCCGGCTGTCCCCTTTTGTCTGATGCCGTCAAAAGCCCGTTTTGGGCAATTTCTAATTTATGCAACAGATGCAACAACATCCAACACTATGCACCTGGTCCTGATTCGCCTAAGCTGAAGCCTAAGCAGAGCCTGAGCGAAGCATAAACCTAAACAAAGCCTGAAGTCTAGGCTTAAGCCTAGGGAAAGCCTAGGCCTGAGCTTAGGCAAAGCCTAATCAATCAGTGAGTGGGAGAGCCCGTATTTGTAGTGGCACCAGGTAGGACTTGCTACAAGCAAGCGGGCGCTAGCTAGCCTAGCAAGTGCTTGCGCTAGCTAGCGCTAGGTTGCCTTATTTATAAACGCTCGCTACATCAAGCACTTGCTACCCCATGTAAAAGGGAGTATTAGAGCGCGCAATTTCAATTTTTTATTAAGTTTGCGATTTGCTTCTTAGATTTTTTTTTTATTAAATTTCACTAAAATTGTAAGTAAAATTGCGCGAAAAATGTCGCAGTCGCGGTTGACACCAATTCATCGGCATCAGATCCACTGTCCACAGTAAAGGCCTCCATTTGGACGTAGAACACCCTGCTCAAGACGTGCTCAGGCTCAAGGCAGCTGGCTAGAACACGCGTTCAGTGATTCGTTTGACTATCGTTTTATTTCCACTGATAGTATGCACTGCGCCACTCGCTCACTGTTGTTAAATTCCTAAATTTTTGGTCGAAATTCCATCTTCACAGATGCGCAGCAGCAATGTGCCCTCATACACATACCTGTAACTGGGGGGGTGGTTGGGGGGGCTTTGGGGGCCCCCCACTAGTTTTTCAACCACCCCCCAACTCCCCCCCGACCCCCCCCCCCCCCAGAATTTTCCCAAAGGATTTTCGTCATGTGTAAAACGATAAAGGTGAGTAACTGTTGGTGTTTTTCAGTGCTTTTCAGTGTTATATGACCATAAAACAGCTAAATAACACTGTTTACACCCTTTTTATACCCATTTTAGACCAAAAGTACCATTATAACTCAAACAATGGCCAGCTACCCCCCCCCCACTTTTTGCTCCGGAGACCCCCTCCCCCAAAATCGGCCAGCTACCCCCCCCCCCACTCTGCCAGACCCAGTTACAGGTATGCTCATACACGCGCACGCACGCACAATTTGAGGGCCAAAGGAGGAGGGAGGGATATACAGACAAGCCACCGCCGCCTCCCGAGCAATTTTGTATATATATTTCACATATTGATGTTTATCAACTTCTACGATTAGCACGTTGCACGTACTCATGTTTGAATTTGGGCGTACCGTACTTGCATGTGAGCATCGTTTATTTCCATTTGACCATCCTCGTCAACGCACCGTTTTGGGGGGTTGCATAAAATACACCCACAACACCCACACTGCGAAAATCTAAGCCTAAGCCTCAGCGAAAACCTAAGCTTAAGCCTAATCGAAGCCTAAGCCTAAGCAAAAGTATAAGCATAAGCCTAAGCCCTAAGCCTAAGCCTAAGCCTAAGTGAAGCCTAAGTCTAAGCGAAAGCCTAAGCCTAAGCCTAAACAAAAGCCTAAGCGTAAGCCTTAAGCGAAGCCTAAGCCTAAACCGCAAGTGTGGGTGTTGTGGGTGTATTTTATCTAACGCCCCGTTTCGGAAGTCGGGGAATTTACTTTCTGGGTGTCACGGGTGTCGGCGTAAACTAAAACACACGACCAACACGACCAACACGACCACCACGACCAAAACTTTAGGCTTAGGTTTAGGCTTTTGCTTAGGCTTAGCCGTAGGTTTCTGCTTAGGCTTAGGCTTAGGCTTTTGCTTAGGCTTAGGCTTAGGCTTACTCTTAGGCTTAGGCTTCGGTTTTGGCTTAGGCTTGTGTTGGTCGTGTTGGTCGTGTGTTTTACTTAACGCCCGGGTGTCACGATCCTGGGTGTCACCGGAGGCAGACCTTCTTTGGGAGGGGCAGAGAGGGGCCGTGGAGAGGTGCACACCGAAATGATATTCTTTGCTTAGACTGTCAACTTGCCGTTAGTGTCGGAGTCGTCGAGCAACTTGTTGTAAAAATACGGGTAGCGAGACACGACGCAGCTATATCTACACTGGATGACAAAATCTCGCATGGCCGTCGAGTAGCGCTGCTCGTTCTGCTGCCAATACGCGTGCCGCTCCCGGTTGCCGAGCACGAGGTCTTCGGGCGCCGCTGTCCACTTCGACAGCGGCAGCTGAACGAAGCAGCAAAACAGTGTTTCGCGGGGCACACGCTCACTGCAAAGTTCTAGCGGAGAAACCTTGCATGAGACGCACTGTTTGTGCTGGTGGCCTTCGCGCCGCCACTCGCCCAGTAGTCGAAGGCAGAAGTGCTCTTCGTTGTGGAACGGCTTGCAGAAGACCATCGGCTGCTCGACCTTAAGCTTCTGCAGCTGCTGCTGCGTGGGCGCCGTCAAGGAGCCCGGCTTCGGCGGTCCAACTTCCTGGACATCAGTCAGCAGCGTGACGCAGCATTGCGTGGGGCACGTCCTTTAGCGCTGTATCGACCACGCCCTGTCGCGTCTTGCGCACCAACAGATCGGCCGCTTCGTCTGACGACTCAACGAACTCGTCGACCGCGCCAAAATTGTTCTCCGCCATTCTTTTAAGTTTGCGCTGCACTTGAAAGGGGCACTTTACAAAATATGCGCCGAGATGCGCCCATGCGCCCAGGTATATTTCGGCTTATATTTAGGCTTTTGCTTAGGCTTAGGCTTAGGCTTTTGCTTAGGCTTAGGCTTTTGCTTAGGCTTAGGCTTTTGCTTAGGCTTAGACTTGGAAATATACCTGGACGCATGGGCGCATCTCGGCGCATATTTTGTAAATTGCCCTTGAAAGGTAATTATAACGGAAATGACTTTTGAAGGGCGAAAAAAGGATGGCATACACGATGGCGCACCTAAATAATTACGAAAAGTTTTGTCCCCTTCCAGACTCGTCCTCTTCTCTTCCAGATCCGTTTTCCCGGGAAACACTCGACGGAAGGAAGAAGGAAGCGAGTCTGGAAGGAAGACGTAGCTTTGCATAATTATTTGGGTGTGTTGCAACGTACGTTCCTTTTCTCGTCGCCTTTTAAAAGATATACTTCACCATCATGACAGTATGCACCATGATTAGTGCGTGCATTCTAGTAGATCGTTTGCTTCATTGCAGTGCATAACTCGTGCCGACACGACATTCAGCACAGACTCATTTTAGCAGCGGACAAATTCGACGACAGTCAATACAACGACAACGACAGACAAGACGACGACGACGACGACATCATAACGTTTCACAGCCTACTCTCGCAACCGCGATTTTAAACTCTACTACAAATACACACCAAGGGCGCGAGCCAGTTTCTCGCGGTGGCTCAACGACAACTTGCCCTTAGTGTTGGAGTCGTCGAGCAATTTGTTGTGGAAGTACGGGTAGCGAGACACGACGCAGCTATATCTACAGTGGATGACCATGTCTCGCATGGCCGTCGAGTAGCGCTGCTCGTTCTGCTGCCAATACGCGTACCGCTCCCGGTGGACCAGCACGAGGTCTTCGGGCGCCGCTGTCGACGTCGGCAACCGCAGCTGAACGGAGCAGCAATCAGTGCTTCGCGGGGCACGCTCACTGCAAAGTTCTAGCGGAGAAACCTTGCACGAGACGCACTCCTTTATTTTATATTTATATTTATAGTTATATTTTCATAGTCACTTTAAAATTCATATATACTGGTCTGACTTTCCAAATACCATCACAACACAATGCATCCGACATAACTGTACAGTGTCCATAGCACTGCACAAATATTAATTGGGTATTAATTTTTAATTTTTTTGTTTTCCACAATGCCAATTTATTTACCAGCTGTGAAGTATCGGCACGCTCGGCAACCTCTGCCCCACTTTCCGTACGAGTCCACAAAAAGATCCTTGGTGGTCCTGATCGCTGTGCAGTCGATGACAAAGCTGGCTTGCTGCATGCCCTCAGGCATCAGGTGGAGCACGCTCTTCAGCGCCGCATCGACCACGTCCTGGCGCGTTTTGCGGACCAACAGATTAGCCGCTTCATCGGTCGACTCCACAAACTCGTCAAGCGCGCCAAAATTTAGCTCCGCCATATTTCAAGTTGGCGCTTCTTAGAAATACTAATCTCTTTTGAAAGGCGACAAGGGAAAAGCATATGTTATAACGCACCGAATAATTATGCAAAGTTACGTCTTCCTTCCAGACTCGCTTCCTTCTTCCTTCCGTCGAGTGTTTCCCGTTTTCCCTGGCGTTAAATAAAACACACGACCAACACGACCAACACGACCAACACAAGCCTAAGCCGAAACCTAAGCCTAAGCCTAAGAATAAGCCTTACCCTAAGCCTAAGCAAAAGCCTAAGCCTAAGCCTAAGCAGAAACCTACGCCTAAGCCTAAGCAAAAGCCCCTAAGCCTAAAGTTTTGGTCGTGGTGGTCGTGTTGGTCGTGTTGGTCGTGTGTTTTAGTTTACGCCTTTCCTTGTGGGAAAAATCTTCCCATATGCACCATATGCACCATATGCACCATATGCACGGGGTTTTCGTTATTTCGGTGCGACATTTTCTATCTTGTCTCTCCGTCTCGCATATCTCTAAACCGGGGGGGGGGGGGGTTATCGGGTGACCGAAGGCAACCGCCACTTTTAGGCACACTGCGTTTTGAGCTCACCACCCCCCACCTCCCCAACCTTTAGCCTTAGTTTTAGGCTTAAGCTTAGGCTTTGGTTTAGGCTTAGGCTTTTGTTTTAGTCTTTGCTTAGGCTTAGGCTTTTGCTTTTGCTTTGGCTTAGGCGTTTGCTTAGGCTTAGGCTTAGGTTTCGGGGAAGTGGGAGTGGCGGGGGAGCTCATAACGCTATTGGCGCACTTTTATCTGTCCGTCCGTGCACGTGCATGGGCTCGTGCGCGTTT
>JASAMY010000023.1:0-22652 GCA_030248085.1 Paralinhomoeus sp. GSCO2_6 | reverse complement strand
CGGCTAGCGCGATTGACAGGTGGACTGGACGGCACGCTGGACAGCTGGGGCGATCGACAGGCGGACTGGACGGAACGCTGAACAGCTAGCGCGATCGACAGGTGGACTGGACGGCACGCTGAACAGCTGGGGCAATTGACAGGCGGACTGGACGGCATGCTGAACAGCTAGCGCAATCGACAGGCGGACTGGATGGCACGCTGAACAGCTAGCGCGATCGACAGGCGGACTGGCTGGACGGCACACTGAACATCTAGCGCGATCGACAAGTAGACTGGATGGCACACTGAACAGCTAGCGCGATCGACAGGTGGACTGGACGGCATGCTGAACAGCTAGCGTGATCGACAGGCGGACTGGCTGGACGGCACGCTGAGCGGCTAGCGCGATCGATCGACAGGTGGACTGGACAGTACACTGAACAGCTAGCCTGCGTGCGTCGACATGCAGACGAGTCATGGCTAGCCTGCATTGATATGCAGACGAGTCAACCTGCTGAACAGCTAGCCTGCGTTGACACACGGACCCACTGAACAGCTAGCATGCTCGACAGGTGGGCTGGATGGGGGGGGGGGGTGGCCGAAGGCCGCTACGGGCGTCTAGTACCGACAAACCTATAGTTCTTCGCAATCAAAACCCTTATTCCATTGCAGTTTCAACTGGTCTGCGACGACCGCTTGGGTTTCGAGAACAGCCAGGCAGCTTACTTCGTCGGCTACTTGATCGGCACCATTCTAGCCGGATTTCTTGCCGACAAGTGAAGCGACAGCGTGCAAACTCGAAAGTCTCTCTGGATTGAGCCATGCGTTTTAGGCTCGGTCGGAAACCGGTCGTCACGCTCTTTTCTATAATCGCTGGCATCTGCTGCACCGCTCTTTCGTACTACACGACGTATTTCTACTTTATTCTGGGTCGATTTCTCCTCGCAATATTCCTCCAAGGCGGATGGGTGGTCTCTTTCACTTTGTGTAAGCGACTACTCCTTAATGCTCGCGCAATTTGCGGAGCTTTCATTCATACGGTTCCAGGTCTGGAGCTTACGAACTCGACGTATCGCAACTGGCTTGGCGGCCTCTATTTTATGCCGTACGCTTTCGGCTACACGGGCATGTCTGCCGTGGCCTACTACCTTCGAGACTGGCGCTCCATGCATCTCGCCATCTCGGCTCCGCTAATCCTCACCGTCGCCTACGTCGTGTGCGCGCGTCGACACTTCGAGCACAAGCAGTATAAGACGCTAAGCATCCCTAGCCGTTCCAGCCTGCTGCCCGAGTCGCCGCGCTGGCTGCTGGCCAAGCGCCGAGTGAAGGAGGCGCGTCGCGTGCTGCGCGTGGGCGCTCGGCTCAACGGCGTCGAGCTGGACGAGTCGCGCATCGACTTCGACGCCATCGTCGACGAGATCGAGGACGCCACCGTGTGTCGCCTTGGCGCACCTTCGCATGCGCCGAAGGGAGAAGGAACACTTCAGCTAGAGGCAAAGAAGCTCGAACGACAACACAACATCCTGCACATGTTCAAGGTGTCGGGCGGCAGGCTCGTTTATCCAAGGATGCTGGGACGCGCTCTGAATCTCTACTTTAACTGGTTGGTGTCATGCTACCCAATTGCGAGCAACAGTCTGCAGCTGCAGCTGCTGCTGCAGTAATGTCGAATCGAACTGCTGTTGCGCAGGTTCATCAATGGCATGGTGTACTATGGAATTCTGCTGAATATCTCCGGGTATTCGGGGAATCGCTTTCTCAACAACGCAATCGGTGGTCTGGTGGAGGCGCCCGCCTACCTGATTCTCATTCCACTGCTCTACTGGGGCCGGAAGCGCTCGCTCGTCGCCACTCTCGGCCTGGGAGGCGTCTGTCTACTCTTCATTCCAGTCTTTCCCGGTAATTTTCCTCAAAAACAGCTCAGTAAGCTAGACGGGTGCAAGCACAGCACGACGCCTGGTTCAGAGTGGCTGCACTGGCTACAGTTGACGCTCGTGATGACGGGCATGCTGAGCGTGACGATCAGCTTCGCGCTCGTCTACACGGTCACGAGCGAGATCTACCCGACCGTCGTGTGCGGCGCCGGCGTGGCCACCAGCTCGGCCGCCGCTCGCTTCGGCGGCATCGCTGGCCCCTACGTCGCCGCCGTCCGCAAATACGTACGTACGTGTCCGCGCAACCGCGCTCGCTGCGCGCGCGCGCGCTCGTGCGCGTGCGCCCGCGCGCCCTCGTGCTCAGCGTGCGCGGCTCAGAATGCGGGGCTCACGTGGACGACAGACGTACTGTTTGGCTTATGCGCGCTCTCTGCAGCACTGCTGGCCCTGCTGCTGCCCGAGACCAGGCAGCAGGAGCTGCCCACGACGCTAGCCGACGCCGAGCGCTACGGACGGCGCGTACGCGACCTCCCGTCGCCCGACGACCCTTTGTCGCGGCCCCAGTCGCCCACGGCCAACACGCCGCTCTGACGAGCGAGCAAGACGCATCCGCATTCTCCCGGCTAATCTCAGCCTAGGACCAAAGTCCAAAGTCCGGGTACGGGGAGACGGCAAGCGTAGAGTACTAGGCAGACATGTCAGCGTCACCCGCGACCCAACGAAAAGCTATCGTCATTATGACGTTGCCGTCTGCGTGCCACGTCAGTTCCGTGCCAACAGGATTCGCCCCGCGTTCATCGAAGGTGTCGTTCGTTGTTGGTGCTCTCTCTATCTCTCTCCCCCACCCTTCCCTTTTCAGTTCCTTCTAGTGTAGCCCCAGATGGAGCAATCTCACACAACTCAGCTTATTCCCGGCGGCAAACAAGTTACGTAATCCGCACCCACAGTCTACGTGTCCGGTCAGCTTTAATGCAGCGACCTCAGAGGTCGGAAAAGTGTGGTGAGCGTGACCGATATAAGGGAAAACAGTTTTACACTGAGCCAGATACGTAAGAAGCTCGAGATACCGTACATGAATAGGCGAGGCAAGTTGCCCTTGACTGTCCAAAAGAACATGAGAGCGTAAGAACAGCGCGATTTCCATCGTAGCCGATGCGAGTCGGTGTCTTTAGTCATACTGCGGCTCTTCGTCCGAGAAGTCGGTGGGGTGCTCGAGGGTGGCGCAGTCGAAATTGCCGTCGCGACGCTTGTCTCTGCGAATGCAGAGCCGGCTCTCGCGGCAGCGGAACCAGAAGGGGTTGTCGACGACGCCGCCGCAGTGGGGCCTCTCGAGGCACTCGGCGGCCGTCTCGTCGCTGCGGTCGCCGCAGTCGTCGTCGCCGTCGCAGAGGTAGGCGCGCGGCACGCACGCGCCCGTGCCGCAGGCGAACTCGTGCGCGCCGCACGCTCGACGCGACGGGTACTGGAGGAGGACGAACGGCTTGCTTATGGCTCGGTCGACGTTCGTACGCGCACGCCATCATCGGCACCTCAGCGGCCGGGCAGTTGTGCTCGGCCTCGTCCGAACCGTCCGGACAGTCCTTGCGACGGTCGCAGAAGTGTCGCCTGTCGACGCAGACGCCGTCGTCGCACTTGCGAAAGCGCGAGTGCAGACAGGGCCGGCGGAGCTCGCGACAGCCAAACTCGTCGGAGCCGTCGGCGCACTGCTTCTCGCCGTCGCACACGTGCGCCGCGGACACGCACCGACTGCCGTCGGCGCAACGGAACTGCACGCCCTCGGCGCAGCGCGCCGGCGCGCGTCCCTTGCACTGCTCGTCGCTGCCGTCGCCGCAGTCGTCGTCGCCGTCGCACACGTACTTCTCGGGCACGCACTTTCCGCTCTTCCTGAACGTCGAAATTGCTGACCGGCGAGTCAACTGCTGCAGCTTTTCCACCGAGAACCACGCACTTGCACAGGAACTGGCCTTCGCCGTCGCAAGGCCTACAATTCGCGCGCTTCTCGTCGTAAGAGGTGCCGAGGCAGTTGTCCCGGCCGTCGCAGAAGAGGGCGAGCGGCACGCACCGGTACGTGTCGTTGCCGCAGGAGCCCCAGCCGGTGGGACAGGGCCCTATTCCCTGGCACAGCTCCTCGCGTTCGTCGCTGCCGTCGCCGCAGTCGTCCTCGGCGTCGCAGAGCCACGCCTTGTCGATGCAACGGTGGTTCGCGCATCGGAAATCCATTTCGCGACACTCTTGCGTTGGGTCCACTGAAGACGACACTGTTCGCGCGCACGCACGCACGCAGGCGCGCACTCACTCTTTCGGCGCCTGGCTGGCTACGCTAGTCACGTTTCAGTTAGAATTGCTCGCGATTCAAGGCAAGTACGCAATTGCATAAACATTTGAAAATGTATAAATGCACAAACAGCTACTGACGACATAGTTCGTCTGCCTCGTCGCTGGCGTCAGCGCAGTCCTTGTCGCCGTCGCAGGTGTGGTGCAGGGCGATGCACTTGCCGTCCGAGACGCAGCGGAAGCGTCGCGGACCGCAGTCGGCGTCGCAGTCGCGCTCGTCCGTGTCGTCGTCGGCGCCGCAGTCGAGGTAGCCGTTGCATCGGATGCTCTGGCCCCGACACCTCTGGTTGGCGCACTGCAGCTCGCCCGGCAGGCACACGCGCTCCGCTGAACGGCCTCGCCCTCGAAGGAGCGTCCTTGACCGCGACTTCCAGAGCGTAGTGGCTCAGTGGCAAGGCGTCGTGCTCGGCGTGCTCGTGGTCGGGGGTTCAACTCCCTTCCATCGAGGTCACTGAGTGACGAATCCCCTTGGGCAAGGGATGTATCGCTCTCATTGTCTCGGCCGTGCCAGGTGGCGGCCCACCTTTCCTCGCGGGAGAAGAACGTCTATGATACTGAGTACAGACCCGCCCGATCTTCGTGATTGTTTGCGGCCTTGTGCTGTGTGGTGGTGTCAAAATATATAAGTTTATAAAAAAAGACATCGTCGCCGACTCACGGCAGTCGGAGTGCTCGTCGCTGCCGTCCGTGCAGTCGGCCTCGCCGTCGCAGACGAAGTCCTTGGAGAGGCAACGGTCGCTGCAGGCGAAGTAGCGCGCCGAGCAGTTTGCCTCGCAGCTGAGGCCGTCGTCGAGCAACGCGAACTGGTCGGGACACCGACAGCTGGCGGCCACTCCGCCCTCGGCCGTCGGCTTCAGCAGGCAGAAGTGCGAGCAGCCTCCGTTCGACTCGGCGCACGGATTGACAACGGAAGGCGACAGGCGCTGTGCACTGCTGTCCACCGCGCGCACTTCGAACACGTCGGTCGAGCTGTTGTACACGGTTTCCGTCTACAAGTTACGTACATTTCCTGCGAGAGATGGGAAAGTGCAGTGACCTCAAAAGAGTATACCCACTCCATTTCCAGAGATCTTGTGCGTGCGGTACACTCTCCTGATATGATGGCTGGTGAAGTACGCGTGTTCTTCAAGAATGGCAATCGAGGAGTAGCTGGTCTTGAAGGAAACGGGCACGACTTTTTTGTTGCCACCGTCGAAGTCGACGTATGCGATCTGCTGCAAATCGCCGTCCACCCAGTAGAGTTTCTCGCCGACGACGTCAACCGCTAGTCCCCACGGCCAGATGATGTCCTTGTCCACTAGCTTCACAAAGTCCGAACCGTCCATACCTTGGTAAACGACGAGCGACGTATGCAGCCAGCACTTTGCATTGAAGGAGGCGGTATCGGTACATGTATGCAAGATGGTACAAGAATTTGCAAGATTACTGTATACACATTACAAGTCGCATTCCTCGAGTCTCATGCTAGTACCGACTACTGTACCTAGTTCATGCACAAACATTGCACCATAGGTATGCAAAACGGAACCGCTGGTTTTTCATAGCGCTGCTTGGCCCTAAAAGCAGAGTCCCCTTCGGCCATGACGCAAATGTTGCACAACGTTGTTGTACGTAACGCAAAGCGGAACGCGTGAATCGCGCAGCTGTGTGGCTGAGTGACTGCGTCGCCGACTTACCAATCCTGCCGACGTAGGCGAGAAGGGACGAGTCGGCGAAGAACGCCCAACCGCGAGTGGGGTGCAGAGCGAGCGCGCTCGGCTTCCGAAATCGGTCGTAGAGCAGCGTCGCGCAGCTGGCAATGCTCGTCGTCGGCAGCTCGCAGACGAGCAGCGCGCGCGACGAACCGCTCACCAGGTACAGCTTCCTGGACTCCCAATTCTCGTGTCGGACGTGATTATATTTGCAGCGTCCCCAACCCGCACCTGCCGAGCCAGTCGACCGCGGCGCTGGCGACCTTGCCAGGCGTATACTGGCTGGTCGACTGCCGAGGCGCGTCCATGGACGCGCGATACAAGAGGTGCGAGCCGACGTCGACCGCAAAGATGGTGCGGTTCTGCTCCAGGTAGTCGACGGTGAACAACTTTTGGAAGCCGTCGTCCAGCACTTCCGAGCTGCCGTTCAACTCGACGCGACGCAGGCGATAGCCGCTCGCGAGCAACAAGTAAGGGTCCGACTCTGAATGAATAGGCGGGAGCGTTTCAAAGTTCGCCAACAACGGCGAGGCTGTCACCCGAATTCGCCTGGGCAGTGGTGACCACTGCGCCGCTGCCGACAAGACAGAGCCATGCCGCAAGAGTCCACATTATTTTCACCATTACTTGACAGACAGCTCGCTTGACAGTGGCGGAGTAAAGTGGAGACGACAACGGCGCAACGCGCGAGCACAACTCGTTGTATCGTGTCGCCGCCACACTCGCCCAAACTCGTTCGGTGGCGCTCTCCGCCCACACGCGTGCGAGACTGCGCTACACATTCTCCAAGGCGATATTGCGCGCGCGCATCCAATCACAACAGCTTGGTTTCTTACACTACACGCTAGCGGTCGATCAGCGTATCTGTGACAGCTCCTCCAGAACGAGGCGCTGCTCTAGCTTCGCGTTGCCGCGCCGCCGCCACGCGTACGACACCGCCTCGCGTGTCTAAAGCAGTGGTGACATCACTCCATCAGGCATAGAAAGTCCTCCAATACTGCCCCAGCACACCCAAGCTCCCCAAGAAATGCCCCGGGCAAAGACTACGCATTTCCCCCGCAGATCATGGTTGGGGAATCTACGGCCGTACCCGTAACTGGGAGGAGGGGTCCATAGTCGCATAATTTTTCTATTAAGGAAAAATTTGCAGGCGGCTGCAAAAAAGGTGAATATGTGACGCTCTTTTGTTGGAGCCATACATGTAACTGGGGGGGGGGTGGGGGGGGGGGGGTTGCCCGCCCCAGCCAAAATTTTACCCCTACCCCAGCCCCCCCCCCCAGACCCCCAGAATTTTCCTGAAGTTTTCCAACTTGCCAACAATTGTACAAAGTAGTGAACTTTTTGCCTTTCTCAGTGTATTTTGGCCTTAAAACAGCTAAACAACGCTATTTATAGCCTATTTTAAGGCATTTTTGACCTATTTTTGACTGAAAAGTGCCTATTTAGACACTATTTTGGAACATTTTTTTCCCTTCTGGGACCCCCTCCCTCTTCAAATCTGAGTACCCCCCCCCACGCCCCCCCCCAGAAGTCTCTCCCCCCCCCCCCCCCACTTGAAAAACCCGGTTACATGTATGGTTGGAGCCCAGTTTGAAAAAGAGGGGTATCAATTAAGGCATGCCTCATTTATGTATAGCCACTTAAGCTTTGCAGCTGATCAACTTCAGTTTGAACAAACTGTGTATAAAAACCGAACCAAACGCAGCAACACGTCACATATTCGGCATTTTTTTGTGTTTGTGTGCATAGAAAAGAGCAGTGGCAATCATAGGACCTATAACTGGACTGGAACACCCTGCATTCACATATGCCGCATGACTAAATGCCACGTGGTTGCAAGACAGGCAGGAAGGACCGCAGGGTCTTGCACATGGACCACTATGCAGACGTACGCACGCATGCACGCACGCAAGCACGCACGAACACACGCACGCACGCACGCACGCACGTACGCACGCAAACACGTTGTATAGGAGCAGTGCGTTATTGGGTAAATGCCAAAAAGGAAATGACGAATGGAGCCGAGTACCATATGTATGCCTACATATCACTAACTGAACTGTAGTGGCAATACCACATCTCACAAATGTTAGCAAGGTGCCAATGATCTTATGTAGGAACTTTGGCTGTGCCAGGTCGATGGTAATCACCAGAGATAGATGAGATGTGAAAGGATTGCTGTTGCATTTTGGGTGAGTGAGATAGCTCACACAAAAAAATGCCGAATATGTGAGCGTGTTGCTGCGTTTGGTTCGGTTTTTATACACAGTTTGTTCAAACTGAAGTTGATCAGCTGCAAAGCTTAAGTGGCTATACATAAATGAGACATGCCTTTAATTGATACCCCTCTTTTTTTCAAACTGAGCTCCAACTACATACATGTAACCGGGTTTTTGAAGTGGGGGGGTCTGAGAGAGACTTTTGGGGGGGGGGGGGGCTGGGGGGGGTACTCAAGGATTGAAGAGGGGGGGTCCCAAAGGGAAAAAAAATGTTCCAAAATAGTGTCTAAATAGGCACTTTTCAGTCAAAAATAGGTCAAAAATGCCTTAAAATAGGCTATAAATAGCGTTATTTAGCTGTTTTAAGGCCAAATACACTGAGAAAGGCAAAAACGTTCACTACTTTGTACAATTGTTGGCAAGTTGAAAACTTCAATGGAAAATTCTGGGGGGTTGGGGGGGCTGGGTAGGGGTAAAATTTTGGCTGGGGGCGGGCCGACGCCCCCCCCCCCCCCCCCCCCCCCGCCAGTTACATGTATGGCTCCAACAAAAGAGCGTCACATTTTGCCTTCGCTTTTTTGCAGCCGCCTGCAAATTTTTCCTTAATAAGTCGAGTATTTTCGTAAGACAAACATCCAATGCGTAAAACCTACTGCAGGCACCCGCATGCACGCACGCACGCAGGCACGCACGCACACATGCACGCACGTACGCACGCACGCATGCACGACATATGTACCATGTATGACATATGTAGCATGCTAGGTAGAATGCCCTGAGTGCAGTAGGAGACACTCATTGTATAGAATGTGAGCATGTGGTTTGAAAATAGGTACGCATGTATTTTTCAGTGACAGAGAGAAGACTGTGCACAACTAATCGTCATGCAAATGATACAAAGCCAGGATGACCTATCAGCAAATGGCACAGGCATGCAGAGAAACTACAAACAAGAAAGCCACCTTGCGGATAATTGTGTGTGTGCGTGCGTGCGTGCGTGGGTGTGCAGATCCATTGTGCTATCTCTGCTGCAGTAACTAGCATAGTGATGTAAAGAATCAAAATGATGGCTATACCTCAGGCGGTCAACTTTTGTGTTTAGCGGCAAAGGTGATGCGACGTACTCACATCGAGTCTTTTGTGAAGCAGCCGATTTGATGGTGTGCGTGCGTGCGTGTACCCGCATCTGCAGTGCCATATTGGTTCGTCGGAGCATAGCAGTGTAAAGAATCAAAATAATCTACACGTGCAGGCGGTCAACTTCCGTGTTTTAGCCAAAGTGATTCCGACCTACCCATATCAATATTTATCGATTATTTGCGAGAATGTGAAATTCTTTGGTGAGTCGGATCATGTTGACTTCAAGGAAATGAAATGTTTTCGCCATCGAAGGGCAATCAACTTTATTATTGACGCTAATGCCCTCCGACGTAACCACACCAAAATATCGCCATTTTTCGTTTTTCGGTATAATGGGAAGAGGCATTTTGGTGCGTTCAATTGTTCATCTGTCAAAAGGGGTCTATTCCAGGTCATGCCGAACAACTTTTTCCCTTTATAGCAAAGCTCTTGTGATAAGCAGTTAGCGCGCCTATTAAACACAAACTTTTTGGCCGATATTTTTAATTGCTTAATAACTTCATTTTATCGGTGATGTCTAATAAAGTTTTAGGTTCAGTGACTTGGCATAGACTTCCCATAAGAAACTGTTCAAGGAAAATTCAAAAAAAAATTGGGGTTAATTGGGCACTTTTTCGAGATTTACTCTTGGTGGAAACCACCCAAAAAAACGACTATGTCCGAAAAAAACGCATAAAATCGACGATATCTCGAGTTTGGTAGGACGCAGAGACGATTCCTTTGGTACGCAAAATTGCCATCATGAGTCGCTTACACATGCCAAGTTTCATTCCAATTGCCCACGGCACTAGCGAGTGGCGCTCCAAAAACTGGGAGGAGAACACGAAAAAAAAAAAGACACTTTTTCGGAAACATTTTCGGGGCGTTTACCCCCTTAACGCGCAGCAATACTGCAACGCGCTGTGGCCTATTGTCCGTACGGTTCCCCGATGAGTGCGCTTCTTTTGACCCATAACGCGCAGAAATCGGTTCAGCCAATCAAAAGTTATGGGCGATCAAAAATCCGAATTCTCGCGCGCGCAAGTCGTCACATATTAGGGTTGTACGCTGACGCGTACACCCTGACTACCGACCGAAACTTTTTCTCGAGTTGCTCAACCTGCTAAAGTGAGTGAAAACGATAAACTGAGTACACGGTAGCGTGCTTGAGTACTTTTCCCCATTCCCATTTCCCATTCAGCACACCCTTTTTCTGGTCACAATGACTTTACACGCTATTCTGGTGTCAATTGTTTCCACTTTAGCCCCCCCCCCATTGTTTACTCGCGTTGTGTGCGTGGGGAGTGGGCGTGGTCACTTTGCGTACGCGTATGGCGCCCTACGAGCAGGGTAATGCAGCCCAGATGGCTCGTCTCGTCGTAGCGACCGGGCGAGTCGAGGTTCTCGTAGAGCTTCAGCGTCAGCGTCTCGTAGTTGTCCTTGACCACTTGCAACACCTAGTGACCGTGTAACGTCACCTACAACGCACAAGCACGCACGCACGCACCTCTGCCTCTGAGCGTATGGGCTCTGCGGCGTTGTGGTCGAGTTTGCTCTTGAAGTGGGCCGTGATCGCCGCGATGTTCGAGAGCTGATTGAGCAGACGCACCGCCGTGGGCTTCTTGCTCGAGATGGCCGCGGGACTGGCGTGCGACGCGGCTGAAGGCGTGGTCGAAGCGTCAAACCCAATCAAACCGCAAACGCAAGGCCAACTCACCGACGCCGGCCAGCAGATCAAAAGCGTCCGCGTGTCGGACGAGCTCGTAGTACAAATGGTCGTAGCTCGCTGGAGACGGCAGAAAAGTGTCTCCGAACGTGATGAACAGATTCAGCACTATCGCTATCTAGAGCGAAATGTGGGAAATCGAAATAAATACAGTAAGACACCGAATTGCGTAAGCAGAACCTTGTGACACAGCTGGAAGACGTCGAACTCCAACGCGGCTTCATTCGTCGCCAAATACTTGAGAGTGGACACGAGCGCTACAGTAACGCATATTTTCTACCGAAACCTTCAAAAAAAGATACAAGAGCGAGTACCATTCCAAAAGGGGCGCCAGTCGTAGCCGAGTCTGATTTGCTGGCGCTTCTGATAGCACAGCAGCTTGTGCGCTATCGTCACGACGCTTCTGAAATGCGCCAAGCAAAGCCATGCATGCACTCGTTCCAGCCAGGGTGGCATGCAGTCCATAGACCCACGTGTACATATCGCTGGGGAATTGCCTCTTGAGATGACTGCGCAGGTACTCGGTACAGAGGTCGATGACGGCGCACGCCAGGGGCTGAGCCGTTTCCTTCGTCACAAAGTTGCCTTTTCGGTGCCGCATCGGCTGGAAAGGAGGTGGGGGCAGGGTTGGGGTAGGTAGACAGGATAAGACAAAAACAACACACGGGCTGAAAGAGGTCCACTCTGCCTGCGAGACCCAAGTCGTGGAGTAGGGCGCAGGCGAAGGGGTCCTCGACCACGCACAGCAGCACGCAGCCGCACAGCTCCGACGCTGCCGTCGACGCAGGGCCACCTCAACGGAGGGGGCGCGCGTCCGCAATCCACGCACGCACTGGGGCACTCGCACCCTTGGTGTCCTGAAGCAGGACTGAGGCGTAGGACAGGAACGCGGACATGAGGGTCAAGTGCGACTTGGACGAGGAGGCGTGGTCCGAAGACAGCGAGTCAGGAGAGTGGCCGTTCTGCGACTCGTCGCCAATGTCGAGTGGAGGCTAAACAACGCTTCATGAGTGTCGATCTTCAAAGCTCACAAAGCGAAACAGAATAAGCACAGTGGTCAACGCTGTGAGGAAGCCGCGGTTGACGTGCGACGCCTTGTACATGGCCAACAGCAAGGCGGCGTCAATCCTAGGAACACGCGGGAATCGGACCGATACGACAACTTGCGATCGAACGCCGAACGTTCCACCTGATCTGCTGTTGCTCTACCGCATTCTCGGCGTGACTTCCGACGAACATTCCCCCGACCTGCGTGTGTAGTAGAGGTGTTATATTTCGCCAATAACCCTCGCCTAAAATTGATCTAACAACGCACCAGTCCCGTGACCCCTGCGAGCACCCCCCTTGGGCTCGGTTCGATCGAGTCGCTCCTTGAAGAGCTCCACGTAGCGGTCGAACGCAGTCAGAAGCACTTCCGAGTACGCCTCAACAAATGTGCACCTTGTTGTAGTCGACAAGCACGCACGCCTGCCTACGGAAGTGACGGACCAGACTGTCCCACGCTGGGTCACGTCGGCAGTGGTTTTGGGAACAAAAACGGTGCATTTTTTGAAATGATTACGTAAAATATGGCGCCGCATACAAAACTCTTGAGATGTTCGACCACCTTAAGTCATTTTTAGGCAGAAAAGTAGGTCCTATAGATAGGTACGTTTCTTCTCTCACTGCCTAGCTCTTCCCCCTCCCCACAGCTTTCCCATTTCGGGGGGGGGGGGGGTGGGTGGATCGCGATTGCCCAGCCGCTGGCTGGATCCGCCACTGGTCTCAGCAGGGCCTGCTGAGCTCACGTTCAGGGCAATCTCATCGTCGAGTATCGACAGCTTGACTACGAACGGACTAGCGGCCTCCAAGCCGGCCTTGGCCCAGTTGGTCAACAGCGCGACCAGCGTCAAAGACGACGAGCCGTGCAACAGCCGACTGCGCGGCTCGCGCAACACCTAAATTTATTGCCTTAAAATTTTATTTCCCCAAAAATTAAAACCTGAAGTAAAAAAATTCACCCAACTAACCCTAACGAGTCCGTCGAGTATTACAGAGCTGGAGCAGAACGCCTCCAAGAAGGGGTTGTGGGGCGTAGGTTCGCAGCACTGAAATTAAAAATAAAAATAAAAGGACAAGAGAAGCAACAGACAATCACCAACGGTGGCGAGCGTCACGAGTAGGGCGATGGCGGCGCTTCTCAGCGAAAATGCACAAGAGTCGTTGAGAAGAAATCGGTTGAGGCGATTCAGCAAAACCGGAAATAAAAAAATCAAATTGCCAATTTGAATAGTCGGCGTGGTGCTACATACACACTGCACACTTTGCGGGCTGTGTGCTATGAACCTCTAGCTGCAGGTGCAGTCTGTCAACCGAGCCGAACAGAAGTGACGCATCCGATTTGGCGGCCACCAATCCTCTTGTGAGTCCACGAAGGGTCTAATATGGCAATTCCATTCTAGGATAGATGGCTGTAGGTGGATTTGGAGCATGAATCGAAACCTGGAGCGCATTGACGACTCTAAGACCCGCCTCCTCGTCGCGCGCGTAGCCCACACAGGCGTCGGCAACCTTGACCAGTACCGCCTAAATTCGAACACCGTCGTTGAACGACTGCATCACTGGGACACTGCATCATCTCTAACTGGGACAGGATGGGGCGTGGTAAAAGGGTGGGCGGTGTAGTACCCTCTTCATAGGTCGTATGTGCTGGGTGCTGGCTGGGTCTGGGACCAATAATATCCATGGCGGGTCTGACCTGAGGTGTGCTGTGTGGTGTGGTTGAGTTTGCTTCCAGGCTTAAGCATTAGGTTCGCTTAGGCTAGGCTAGGTGTGTGTGGTGGGGGGTGGGCGCGCGCGCGCGCGTGGGGCGCGCCGGGGGGTTGGGTGGCCGGGGGTCGGTCGTGGCGTGTCGCGGGTGGGTGGGTGGGGCGCGGTGTGTGGCCCCGCATTCCGCAACGGTTGCGAACCCGCAGACTATCTATTTTTTCGGTCGCCAGTCGACTGAGCTCCTCTTCAATGCGCACCGGCTGCGCCCAAAGTAAGAAGAACTCGTCGAAAAATTCCGCATTCGAAGTGGACGGATCCTCACCCTGCAACGGTTCCAGTAGCATTCGCAAATCGCAACAAATAGAAGCAAACGCGTGAAATATCGGTGACCAGGTACCTTTGCAAACAGAGACTCATAATAAATTAAAATTTTCTGCTTCATGTTTGGGAAATCACGTACAATTAGTGGACAAAGTCTGCTTTATACTGTGTTGGACACTGCGCCAACTTGACAACCGGAATTTCAACGTCAATCATCGACAAGAACATTTAAATGTGCGCACTACAGTAATGACCAATTCACTGAATTGTTATTCTAGAAGGTCATTTTAATGCGAATAAACAAAGTGGAATTTTAGTTGAGTAAAGGATTCTGTCATTCGAGAATAATAAGTGCCAAGGATTTTGCAGCGAACGCGTAGGTAATCACACTTGCTCACAGGGCAGGTAACGGAATATCGCATTGTTACCCGTGCTGTCTATGTTTTCGCAAAACTATGCAACGAAATTATGATTTGTAAACCCCATCAGCAATGCCCGGCTTACGCTGTGCATCTGTCTGACGCTCTTGAA
Source organism: Paralinhomoeus sp. GSCO2_6 (assembly GCA_030248085.1). NCBI lineage: Eukaryota > Metazoa > Nematoda > Chromadorea > Monhysterida > Linhomoeidae > Paralinhomoeus > Paralinhomoeus sp. GSCO2_6. Next base: position 8,108 of record JASAMY010000023.1, on the reverse strand, counting down.
TAACAATTTTTGGTGTGTTCGTTGATTGTGCCAAGCACTGTCAGTTGAACGCAATTCATTAAATATAGATTGTGATCCTGTAACGGTGTAACCTCGTCTAACCGACTGCGTGGGGGTGGCACCTTTTGTGAGGGAGGGGGCAGGGTTTAAAAGACGCGGAAAATCTTGATAAAAAAGACGCAGCCTGACATTATCGCGTGAAAAAAGACACGCGTTAAGAAAGACGCAGACGGCGGCGGCAGCAGCAATGTTCGATGTTCAGCAATGTTGTGAGCGGCGTCAGTTAAAAAAGACGCAAGTTAAAAAAGACGCATGTTAAAAAAGACGCATGTTAAAAAAGACGCGCGTTAAAAAAGACGCGCGTTAAAAAAGACGCAAGCCACAAAACGACGGATGTTAAAAAAGACGCAGCAATTGTCCAGGCGGCCGCTAAGTGGAATAGGGAGTGGAACGGGAACGGAGCGTGAGTGCAGATGTTTGTCGCTTTACCCTTTGAGAGTCGAGCTACATATGTGTGTACTGTGTATCTGCTGGACCAAGCGGCGGTCAATCTCAATTTCTCAGCCGATTGTAAACAACACTTATCAGTCGGACAACATGGAAACCATCGTAAACCTATTGCACAGTCGGAGGCCTACCTTTCCTGCCCTCCAGCAATTCCTCCCTGTCAGACCAATTTACTCCCGCAAAGAGTGCGCGGAAAAACTGGCAAACTACAAACTGTGGTACCCATTATTCAATTTTTACTTTGGCGCATACAGCGAGCAAGCGTACAGACAGGACGCTTCGTCGACTGTGAGGGCGCGCAATGTACAGGTACACACACAGTGACGCGGCGACGCCTCCAGATGCTGCCAATTGAACGTCGTCTATGCAAAAGGAACTACAATGTCCATAAGTGATGTGGAGTCTGCAGTGGTCGCTCTCGTCCGAAGCGAGCTGACGAGCAGGCGCTGACGCTCGTGAACGCGCCAGCGTGCATGACCTACGGGCTACGCTACGGCTACCACGTACCGGCAAGAACCAACCGACCGTCTTACCTGACCAGTTTCAGGCGGAGCGTTTGAACAACGGCGGCGAGCGCTTCCTGCCCAACGCCTTCTGCTGCAGCATCACGGAGTGCTGGAGTATTGTCGTCACTGGGTCAGCAACGTGGCACACAACATTGCTGAACATTGCTGCTGCCGCCGCCGCCGTCTGCGTCTTTCTTAACGCGCGTCTTTTTTAACGCGATAATATCAGGCTGCGTCTTTTTTAACGCGTCTTTTTTAACATGCGTCTTTTTTAACAAGATTTTCCGCGTCTTTTTTAACGCGCGTCTTTTTTAAGCGTTAATTAAGCGTTAAGCGTTAATTTTAAGCGTTAAGCGATAATGTCATCGCGTGAAAAAAGACACGCGTTAAGAAAGACGCAGACGGCGGCGGCAGCAGCAATGTTCGATGTTCAGCAATGTTGTGAGCTATGTTGCTGACCCAGTGACGACAATACTCCAGCACTCCATGATGCTGCAGCAGGAGGCGTTGGGCGGGAAGCGCTCGCCGCCGTTGCTCGAACGCTCCACCTGAAACTGGGCAGGTGTCTGGAACGCATCTCTGACGGTCGGTTGGTTTTTGCCTGTACGTGGTAGCCATAGCCCACAGGTCATGCATGCAAGCTGGCGCGTTCACGAGGGTCAGCGCCTCCTCGTCAGCTCGCTTCGGGCGGGAGGAGCCACGCTCTGATCCACTGCAGACTCCACCTCACTTGGGCACTGGTTCCTTTGCATAGACGCTTCCTTTCAATTGGCAGCGTCTTGAGCCGTCACCGTGTGTGTACCTGTACATTTGCCACGCCCTAACAGTCGACGAAGCGTTATCCGATTGCTAATCAGTGTTGTTTACAATCGGCCGAGAAATTGAGATTGACCGCCGCTTGGTCCAGCAGCTACATACATACATACATATCTCGACTCTAAAAGGGTAAAGTGACAAACATCTGCACGCACGCGCCGTTCCCGTTCCACTTTCTATTCTACTTAGCGGCCACCTGGAGAACTGAACTGGAGAACAGAGGAGAGTCTGTAGCAAATAGGGGGGAGAGGGCAGACGACTGCAATAGGTACTACTTTTTGGTTAAAAAAATAGAATGGGTCAAAATAGGGTTTACATAGTGTTCTTTAGTTGTTTTACGCGCACTTAGCATTGAAAAGCACCGAAAAACCCCCACATTTTCTCATTTTTGTCGTTTTAGACGGTGAAAATCCTTTGAACAATTCTGGGGTGGTGCTAGGGAGGGGGTTTTGTGTGAGTGTTGGAAGAATAGTGGGGTGGAACCCCTCCCCCAGGTACAGGTGTATGGACCGGCACACTCGGGTCGAACAATCCGAACAACACTATTGGGACTCGAATACGGTAATTGAATTGTGTGTTACATACCTATGGTAGTTGTAGTTGCTCACGCACCACACCATATTTTGCAGCTTTGTCTGAATGAATGCACTCGTCGTTAAATCTAAACGCCCTACCCAACCATTACCTAGATTATCATTAGACCAACAGCATTGCGCACTATGTCAAGCCGGGGTCGTGGTGTTGCGATAAAGACTGTTAGCATTGCCGTATACTAGGTGACCGTGACACATACAGGCAACATGTTGGTTCCAAGTTGCTCGCGTGATGTGCAACATTAGTGGCCGTATTATCTTCTACAATACCTACCGCTAAATTATGAAAACTCAGTATGTGCTTATTAATCTACTACTGACCGCAGTAGAGTGCTCCAAAGTTCTCTTCTACAATATGCCTCGGTCCACTAGTCACGCCATGGCAGCTCTGCCGCTACTTAACAGGTTGGGATCGGTGCATATGAATGGTAAACCTGATATCGCTGCACAGTGAGCAGTTTGCAGGCTTTCAGAGCGTGGTCACGAAGTCACGATTCTGACTCCTGTTGTGGTTTCATTTCGGCCGCTCGTCAACGCCCACCCAGCCATGTCGTTTCAGTTTTCTGTGCTTCACAAAGACTCCTTTAAGCCAATAGCAGTAGACACAGATGCTGAAATTTGGCGACAGTCATACAGCGCGCACCGATTTGTCACCGATTTACTCGACAGTGCCAATATTTGCAAGGAAATCGTGAGGCGGAATCAAACCAGATTTCTCGAACAGGCCAGTACAATGATTTTTACGACTGAAGTTTTCTGATTGGGTGGACTATTTCCGTTTAATTTGATTAATCAAGCCTTGCATTATTTAAAACAATCCTAAGAGTTTATTGTTTAGATTCTCGGTACGTCATATGACGTGGTTATCGTGGATGTATTGGTGCCTCTGTGCGGCTTGACCGCTGCACTCCTTACCAAAGACGTAACGCCATTCTTCATATTCTACAGCATGGATGCGTTGCCCCATTTGGTATGTCACTCATAACGATACGATCGATGTATTCAACACCGAAATCACAGATTTTATTCAGTCCGCCCATGTTGCTCTTGGCGAGTCTTATGCCACAATTCCGAGACGATTTTCCGCACCTGAAAATCCTCTTTGGTCCGTTCATCGGTTTGAAGATCGCTTGGGCTCGACAACGGACTTGTGGCTTTGGAGGCTCTTCACGTTTCTCTATCTAGATGTGCCAGGCCGCGACATATCGCAGCCAATCTTGAGCGCGCATCACACCGCCTACTCAGCGCACGACTTTATGAAGCACAGCGCTGGTGTGATCTCTGACAGACCCCAGCTGTGGGGTCCCACACTTCCGATGGGCCATGAGGCTGTCGACGTTGGTTCTCGTTGCGAATCGGCACGCCGGCTGGACGGCCCATTGGATGCGTTCGTCTCCGACCCACGCTCGAGGGGCACTCTCATCGTCGCCTTCGGCTCGATGGCCGACTGGAGTTTGGCCCCGGCGCAAACCCTGCAAAGTTTTGTGGAGACTTTCCGAAATCTGACCGACTATAGAGTGGTGTGGGTAACCGACATGAAAAACCATCCTCTGCAGCACTCGAGCCATGTTTGGATTTCAAGCTGGATTCCGCAGCTTCGGGTGTTGTCGCACGAGAAGTCACGGTTGCTAGTGACTCATGGAGGCCTCAAAAGTATGCGAGAGGCTGTATGCGCTGGTGTGCCCACGCTAGTTATGCCCTTGTTTGGGGACCAATTACCTAACGCGGCGTTGGCGACCGGCTATCACCGAATTAGTGAATACATTAACAAACTGAACGTGCCAGCCGAGTTTCTGAGCAGGAAAATCTTAGCGATGTTAGGCAAGCGTCGAGACTACGTGAGAAATTCTGTGCGCCTCCGCAACATGATGACCGACGGAGTTAGGCCAGGCGTAGACGTTGCTGTCGAAAAAATTGAAAAATCAACTAGAGCGGAATTTCGATCCGACCGGTGGCACAGGAAGGGAATGTATCTTGATACTATTTCTTTGCATTGTCTAGACTTGCTCGTTGTTCTTTTGTGCGCTATTTACTTTCTCGCGTTGTGACACAACACGCACACAAACAATTCGTATGGGCATCGCAGTCACATCGCAGCTCGACATTTGTGTCCATGCCAGATGCGTCAACATTTTTCGTTAGTAGGCATAGCTTGATTAGACTTAGTCTTATTTAGAATATAGAATTTGAAATGCATACGACTGCTGTGTCATGCTAGCTATTGGGAAACCTAAGCTCAGTGAACCAGTGAACCAGTGAACCAGTGAACCGAGAGAAACACACCATAATATTTTAAATGCGTTGACTCTCGTTGCTCAACCGTTAAATAAAGGGTGTTTTTTTTAAATTATCACATTTCTTTTTTGAATAACTTTCGTTTCCTTTTTCGGATTGCTATGAAATTTGGAACACTTATACTCAAGACTTTGGGATTTTGTCTGAAAAAAGAATCGTCGAATTCGGTTGAGGATTCCAAGAGTTATGGCGCTCCAAATCAAATGTCGCTTTTTGGTCAGATTTTACAAACTAAACCGTTTGTATCGTAACTATCCAGTACTGTATGGCAAATTTCAAACGCCAAACTTTTCTTTTGGCTGGCGCAGCTCGTCTAATACGGTCGGCGAACAGTATTCTCTGCTGCTGCTCGACTGAAACCGCCCCCTCTCCATCCGCCCTCCCCCACTCCATACCAACCCATGGCGCAGGTTGTTCGCCATGTGAAATCTGCTCAAAAAGCGACATCTGATTTGGAGCGCCATAACTCACGGAATCCTCAACCGAATTCGACGATTCTTTTTTCAGACAAAATCCCAAAGTCTTGAGTATAAGTGTTCCAACTTTCATAACCATCCGACAAAAGAAACAAAAGTTATTCAAAAAAGAAATGTGATAATTTAAAAAAAACACCCTATACTAACAAATACTAACGTCACACGCCACAATTTTTACAATAGGTTAATCTAAGTAATCCTATAGTTGTATTTTATTTTATTTCTTAGGCTTACGCTTAAGCTTAAGCTTAGGCTTTTGCGTAGGCTTCAGGCTTGTGCGAGCGCGCGCATGTCCACATGCCTGCACACCTAACATGCAGGCAACTCTGCAGGCACGCACGCACCCTCGCACGCACGCACGCACGCGCGGCACGCACACAAGCACATGCACGCACGCGCGCAGGCACGCACCGCACAGATACACAAGGACACCCACGTCCGCACGCTCACACGCGCGCACGCTCGCACAAACGCACAAGCGCGCACGCACGTGCACGCGTTCAGGCGCGCACACATGCGCGCGGCACGCAGGCATGTGGACATGTTTCGGCAAAGACACGACTTTGGTGCTGCGGCCTAAGGCTCGCCCTTTCGTTGTCTTTGCCTTCTCATTTCGAATTTGACGAGGGTTTGGCGTGCGCGTGTGGTGTAGCGGTAGCACACTGGACCGGTAATCCAGAGGCGTGGGTTCAATTCCCACTGCGCCATTCGCCAATTTTTCGTCAACTTTTCAATGTGCGCGCTTGCACAAGCCTGAAGCCTAAGCCTAAGCAAAAGCCTAAGCCTAAGGCAATTCTCAAGCACGCACGTGCACGCGCACAGGCACGCGCACACGGGCACGCTCGCACGAACCCGAACCTAAATCCTGAGTCTAAGCCTATTAGCCTAAGCCTATTATGTGTGATCGCGTTGTTAGTATTTTACAGTTAAGCACTGAGCGTCAACGCATTTAAAATATTATGGGGTTTTTTTGTCTCAGTTCACTGGTTCACTGGTTCACTGGTTCACTGAGCTTAGGTTTCCCTAGCTATTTTTGTGAAAATGTTTCAGTTTCTTGGTCTACCAAAAAAGGTCAGAGGGGTGAGAACGTTCAGACGGTTCAGCCCAGAGGGTAGGTGTAATTAGTCCAAAAGCCAGGGGGTCTCTTGGGGTTCCGAGGGGGGGAGGTCTAGAGCCGTCCAGGATAAAATGTTCGGGATTGGGAATTGTGGAAAGGGGGTTTGAAATAGAGTAAAACGCACCAAAATAACGTGTAAAGCGCGGCCGGACTGGCGCCTGGCCCACCAGATCGTCTCAGAAATGAGGGTGAAATGGGCGATCTCGTCCTTCTCGCCCTTCAAAGCCCCGGGGGAGGATGAGGTGTTCCCTGCCCTCTTGCAGAAGGGGTTGCCCACCCTGCTAGTCAGTCTGTGCAACGTGTTTCGCGCCTCGATCGCTCTGGGCTACATCCCCAGGGCGTGGCGTCGAGTCAGGGTGGTCTTCATCCCAAACCTCGCCAAAGAAGATTACGCGAATGCAAAGTCGTTCAGGCCAATCAGCCTCTCGTCGTTCCTTCTGAAGGCGCTCGAGAGGCTCGTCGACAGGTTCCTACGGGACACTGTCCTGGCTCGAAGTCCGCTGCACGCGTGTCAGCACGCGTACCAAGCGGGTAAGTCTACTGAGACGGCTCTTAACTCGCTCGTCAGCCGTCTCAGCCAGTCGTTGGAGGCCGGGCCGTTTGCCATGGCGGCCGTCGTTGATATTGAGGGGGCCTTTGTCAATGCCCCCTTCCAAGCGATCTCACAGGCGTTGCAGGGCCGCGCGGCGCCGCCGGCCCTCGTCACCTGGGTGGAGAGCATGCTCAAGCAGCGCCTGGTCACCGCCACCATGGAGGACTGCTCAAAGGTAGTCAGCGTCCAGCGCGGCTGTCCCCAGGGGGGCGTCCTCTCGCCCCTTCTGTGGTCACTCGTGGTGGATAGTCTTTTGGTGTCACTGGAACGCCAAGGCCACTTTCGCTCAGATGTACTCTGACGACGGCGCCATTGTCGTCAGTGGCATGTGTCTCAGCACAATTTGTGCTTTGATACAGCAAGCGTTGCGTTCCACAGACCGCTGGTGCGTGGAGCGAGATTTGGCCATTCAACCGGCCAAGACCGAATTGGTTCTCTTCACGCGGCGACGGAAGCTGCAAGGCCTCCGCCTGCCAAAGCTGGGGAACACTCAGCTACAGCTGTCAAGTCAGGTCAAGTATTTGGGCGTCACGCTCAACGCCAAGCTTACATGGGCGGCGCATGTCTCAAGCAAAGCCGCCGAAGGAGTTCGCGCCTTCTGGCAGGTTAAGAGAGCGGTCGGCTCCAAATGGGGTATGACTGCCACTGTTGTCTGCATTGGCTGTACACAGTAGTCGTTCGCCCTATGCTTACCTATGCCGCACTGGTTTGGTGGCCCAGGGTAGAGATTGAAACTGCTCGCATTGAGCTAAGCAAGGTCCAGAGACTGGCGTGCCTCTGCATGACAGGGGCCATGGTGTTGGACGCCGACGGCCGCGCTGGAGGTCCTGCTGGGCTTGCCACCGCTGGACGTCGTCGTCAAGGCTTCAGCCATGTCTGCTTGCTACCGACTCAAGCGGACTGGCCAGTGGCGCGGTGCGCGCGGTCCACACTCACTCATCGAGGGGCAACTACTCGCTGCCGCGCCCGCAGCTGCACTCAGGGCCGACTCTATCGGTCCTGAGTTTAGTTTTGAGATGGACTTTTCCATTAAGGTTCACTCGCGGCAAGAGTCGGCGGCTCGGCAGCCGCCAGAGAACGACGATGGCCGCTGTGGCTTGCTACACTGACGGCTCAAGCATTCGTCGCGCTGGCGTCGGCGCCGGCGTGTACATTCCGTCTATTGAACGTGGAGCAATCGATACCGCTTGGTAGAAGTGCAACCGT
>JASAMY010000372.1:0-22781 GCA_030248085.1 Paralinhomoeus sp. GSCO2_6 | reverse complement strand
TAGTAATATAGATGTTTGCTTCGAGTAAACTCGCGGACCGCTTGACGTACCTGCACGCGCGATGGCTCGATCGAATCCTCGCGATCCCGAGATGGTCATGGGCAAGGTCGATTTTTGATATGCAAATTCATACCGTAGTAATGGCGCATTTTCAAGTGTTGCAGCACAGATTAACACTACCAAACGAATTGCACATGGATGAATTGCGTATCAAATGACTCGCCTCAACGTCACGAGTCATTTGCATGTGCTCCCGCATAATTATGCAAATGCATACTGTAGTTGTGGTACATTGTACATTGTACTGTGCATTGTAGCTTGCCTAATTGGGAAACTTCCAGAACGCGTGCAGGCACGCACGCACGCACGCACGTGGACGCACGCACGCACGTACACGCATGCACATACACGCACGCACGTGCACGCACACACGCACGTACGCACACATGCACGCACGCAGACGCGTGCAGGCATGCACGCACGCAGACGCGTGCAAGGACGCGCGCACGTGCCCGCTCGCTCGCTCGGTCGCACGCTCGCACGCACGCACGCACGCACGCACGCACGCACGCACGTTAAGCACGCACGCTCGCTCGTGGTCACTCGCCCGCACTCACGTTCACACCCGCACGCACGCACGCAGCCGCGTGCAGGCATGCACGCACTTGCACGCACGCACGCACGCACGCACGCACGCACGCACGCACGTACACGCACGCACGTACACGCACGCACGTACATGCACGCGCGCACGCCCGCACGCAAGCGAGTACATCCACGCACGCATGCACAGGAGTGCTCGCACGCACGCACGCACGCCCGGCAGCGCGCGCACGCTCGCACGCACTCACGCACTCGATTACGCACGCACAGGAGTTCACGCACGTGCACGTATGCACGTACGCACGCACGCGAGTGCACGCACGGGAGTGCACGCACGCACGCACGCACGCAAGTGCGCGCGCGCACGCACGCACGCCAAGCACGCACGCACGCACGCAAGCACACACGCACGTGCACGCACGCACGCACGCACCGGAGTGCGCACATGCACGCACGCACGCACGCATGGGATTGCACGCACGCACGGGAGTGCACGCACGCACGCACTTTCGCACGCACGCGCGCACTCACGCACGCACGCACGCACAAAGGAGCACAGAGTTTGGGCCGGTTTCTGTCAACGGGGTGCACGCCTTCACGATCAACAGAGGAACTCAGAATTTGGGCCAGTTTCTGTCAACGGGGTGCACGCCCTCACGATAAAAAGAGGAACTCAGAATATGGGCCAGTTTCTGTCAACGGGGTGCACGCCCCCATGGACAAACGGGGAGCATGGAGTTTGGGTCCCTCAATGCTGACAACTGTCCTAAGGAACACTCGCCCACGCCAAGTAAAAGACAAAGCTACGCATATCCTTGCGCATTATCATCACTTCGACGTCATATGCCGAACACAAACGTCATATGTCATATGCCTCATTAACACAAAAAATGCCGAATATGTGACGTGTTGCTGCGTTTGGTTCAGTTTTTTATACACGGTTTGTGCAAAAGGTACGCGAAACTGCACCACTCTACCGTTACGCTACTGCAGCGGAGGTCCGCCTACAGCACGGCGTCTGAGCTCAAGCGGCGGTCGCAGGTCCTTTCCTTTGGGACGCACGGACGAGGGTCGGAGTGATTCGCCAGCCGCGACACCTACGCTAGAGAGAAGAGTGCCGCCGCGACGCGGTCGACACTGGTGACGCGCTTAGGCAGAGCGAACCTAAGCCCCCTTACGTAACTGTGTGTGCGCGTGTGTACGAATACGGTGTGGATACTACAATGGGTGGGAGACGCCTGTATTTCCTGGCCGTGCACGGAGGCACGGCAGGCGCCACCGACACCGAGCAGGCGTCACTGACGCAAGACGACTGGACGAAACTCGGCGAAAAGCACAGCGGAAAAACGAAAACACTACGAAAAACCGCTAGAATGCACTCGAACTCGAATGAAGGCTTCTCTCGGACGGCGGCTGGCTTGGTCGGCGCGCAGTCGAGCGGGAGGGGCGGGGCAGGCGTGGGCGTCGCTGATTGGCTCCTTGACCAGACCGGCTGTCTTGACTGGGTGACCTAAGGCTGAGCGACGAAGCGGCGCGCACAGCGCCAACGCAGACGAGCGCAGCTGCGGCATACGGGTGCGTTCATTTGCGTTCGAGTGAACTTCGCGTATTGCATGGTCTTTCTCCGGCATGCTGCGCATGCAGAAGAGTCGCGGCAGCTGCAAGAACCATCCACCAGAGCAGGGTCCTCGCCACGCTCGACCGGGCGCTCGCCCCAAGGGTCGGGGAGGCTCGCCGCACACCACGCACGCACCTACGAACACACACACGAACACGCACGCACACACTCACTTGCCGACTGCTGCCGCTGCGTTCGCTCGCTCTACCTTGGTCTTTCTCCAGAACAAGCCCTGCCGGTGGTCTTTCTCCAGACGAGCCTTGCCCGCCGGTGGTCGTCCTCGCCTCAGATGTTCTCCTACCCGCTTTTACCAGTTTCATTACGTCTTCATATCGCGCCGACTTCATCTATATTTTTTTCTTGTTGCACTTTGTTTGCTTCCGCTCTACTCCCAGCCACCGCTCCAGAAGACCTGCGGTCCTTTTTCAACCACAGGCGCGCACGTGCGCGAGACGGGCGCTGCGCAGCCGGCAACGGGCGTGCGCATACAGTGCGATACAATCACGACGGGCCATTGTACTCGGCCTAGGCCACCCGCACACCTAGGTGAGAAGACGATCGAGTGCACGGGCGAAGGCGCCCAACGAAGTTGCACACGGGCCGGAGCCGACAGAAGCTGCGACAACGTCCAGTCGCAACCAAAAAGAAACCAAACTTTTGAGAAAGACGGCGGACCAGCTGTCGGCGCGCTGCCGACGGCCCTACAGTGTACTGACAGCGGCGCCCTCGTGAAAGAGCTGGCGCGTGTCGCTAGCGCGCACTGCTGGCGCGCATGTCGAGGTTTCGCCAGGCAATACTAGAGGGCCTGTGGTCAAGCGACATTGTGGGTAGATGCCGCCACACCTGGTGTGCATCGACGGGCAGTCGTCGAAGCGGGCTGCCTGCTCGCAGACTGACGGCGGCGGTCGGTCGGCCGCGTGGACGCCGACGCGCTCCGCCCGAGCCGTTTCGACCGCGCTCAGCCTGCGCCCAAAATCGTCGAGGCGCTTGTCGACGGCACGCTGCGCGCTCGTGGCGAGATACAGCAGCTCCGAAACTTTCGCGTCCAGACCAGCCATCGTCGTGGCGGTCTTGTCCGACATAGCTGCCGACATCTGTGCGCCGCGCGTAACGTACTGCTTTGTGATGGGAGGCGACACGCTGGTAGGCGAGCCGCGGCTGGCGCGCCGCTGGCTTCTGTTTCGTGGTGGAGTGGGGAACTGCGCTTGTGAGAGGGCCGCCGTCTGGCCGTAAGGCGCTCCGGCTGCTCTGCGTCGATTTACCGCGGGCGCCGCCAAGTGGGGGCGTCGCCGGCGTCGCGTGCACAGCGGCTGAGAAAGTGCCGTTCGCTTTGTTGACCGCTCGGCGGGCGTTTTTCTCCTGCCGACGGTCGTCGTCTGCAAACTCCGAAGGAGACCGGGGCGGTGTCGATCGTCGGTCGTCACTCCGTTTCCACTTGCCTGTGTAGCTACCGTTTCCGAGTGGCGCAATGACACTGCACTGTTCTTTCAAGTCGGAGTTGCCGTTTAGACGGCCACTTTCAAATTCGGCTCCCACTGCAATGGCGCCGATGGCGCCGATGCGCTCGACTGAGTTGCCGAAGCGGTCGCGCATCGGAGCGCCTGCGTGCTCGATGTCGACGTCGACGGAGACAAGACGCCGGCGAGTCGCATTGGCTCGTCTGACAGGTAAGGGCTTCGTGTAAGGGACGCGCGCCGCAAATTTCCGCACGTCATTTAGCATTTGTCGCTGCTCCTCAGACAATGGAGCGCTCCATCTCAGCTGCTGCGCCGTCACGGCGTTCTCCCTCTGCCGGTCGACATACAACTGTCGTCGTTTCTGCGGGTTGGGCCTGTTTTGTCGTCTCGGCTTGGGCGGGCCGATCAGAACTTTTTCGCCCATTTTCAGCTGTATGCCTAACGCGTCGAAATTGGCGGTGCCGATGACCGCGTCGACGCCGCTCAAGTCGCGGACGACGAGCGCTCGCGTGGCGATCGTCGACCAGTTGCCGTCGCTTTTCTGGTAAGACAGCGGTATGGTGACCGTGCCGTACGTGTGCATTTGCGTGCCATCCGCCTGAATGACTGGTGCGGCGAAGGCAGCTATTTTGTTCCTGACTGCGTCGTCAGTTTCGTTGGCGTCAGCGCTGGCCTGGAGCGCCCTCAGTGTCATGGCCATGGGCACGGACGCGCCCGAGTCGACCAAGGCGTCCACCTTCAGCTTGTGGTTGATCCACACGGTAATCGTCGGTCGGCTCTCATCAGGAGGCGGTTCGTGCCTGATTTTGTTGGTCGGCAGCCCTCTTCTCACTGGCGTCGGCGGCGCGTGGCCGTCGACTGACCCCCTCTGCTGCTGACTGTCGTTCTCGTCGCTGCTGTCGTTCGAGACGAGCCCTGTCGGCGACGGACGAATGACTGTGGTCGAAGAATTGTCGGCAGTGCTCTGCGTTGTGTTCAGCGGCACTGGCTCTTCAAAAAATACCGACTTCTTTACGGTGCGCTTTGACATGTTCTTCTCGTTGCCTCTGCCGCCGGACGAGTGGTACACTTCGTCCTCCACCTGACCGACGTCGACGTGCCTTGTGGTGTCTCGGCGGCGCTCCTCCAGGATGTTGGGAGCTGGTTCGATTGCGCCGGGGTCGTCGCGCACAGAGGCGGCTGTGGTGGTCGCGCCGAGCCTGGTTTCTCTCGTCTGGATCATGTTCATGGCGTGTTGAGCACCTGGACCCCCGAGCCCGTGTAGGTCTCGGACGGCGCTGTGCAAAGAGTTGAGGGTCTGGGTCACGTGCCCCTGGTTGGCAGCACCGTTCTCTTGCCGCGCCGTTGCTGGCGGCTGACTGGATCCGACCGGCGGTCTCTGTTCGACCCACGGACGGACATCGGGTGGGTGATTGTCTGGTGGTGGGGCGCCAAATTGCTGCTGCTGGAAGTGTTGAGGGGGTGGTCCTCTGGGTGCGCGGAATTGTAGTGGGGGCTGTTGCCACTGGTTGTTGTTGCTGTTGTTGTTGTTGAACGGTCGTTGCTGGTTGTACTGGGGAAACCCCCCTCTGTTTCTGTATTGTCGATTACTGTGGAAGTTGGCTGTTCCGAATTGATTGTTGCCAGCCGCTTGGGGTTGTGGCGGCTGACTTCTATTCTGCTGGGTGGCCTCGTCGCCGTTTCCTCCCCCTGTGCTCGTAGCGTAATACTTGTCGACCCAGTGACAAAACGTCTCAAACGGCTTGTCTTTGGTCAGCTCATCGAGCAGCAGTCGCTGAGGGTTTTGGAGCCAACTGGCTCTTATTTTGTTTCTGACCGCCTTTTCGATGTCCTCAGGCCGCATGTGTGGATATACTTCCTGGTATGCGGCCTTCTGCGAGAGCGCGAAGCTCCACGCGTCCATGTCTGCTCTCTCCCACTTTGCGATCGTCACTTTCGACTGCTGCCTTTCTTCGGAGCCCTGCGGGTCGAAGGTGGTCAGCAGCACCCGCTTTGCCTCTTCATATGTCACCATAGGTGTTGCTTTGGTATAGAGCTCAAAGAGCGTCTTGGCTCTGTCGCGACACAGCAAGCGCATCTTCATCAGCTTCTGCTGGTCGGTCGCGTTTGCGAACTGACCGAAGTACGCATCGAGCAGGTCCAGGTAGTCGCGTATGCCTTCCGGCCCTTCTGTTCCTTTCAGGGGGATGGTGAAATCAGAGGGTGGCAACATTCCCATGGCGAATTGCAAGTTTGGTATGCCCGCTAATACAATCTGCTGCTGCTGCGCGTTCTGGGCGGGCAGCGTGTGGGAGTTTGTCAGCTGCGACTGCGGAGAGGCGGTGTCGCTGTCTCCATTTACTGTGGCTCTGCCGCCCGACGTCATGTGCGTCGGCAGCTGCGCGGCGCACGGAGTCGGCGCGTACTGTCGGTTCTCCGTGAGCTGCGCCTGCGTCGTGTGCTCCTGCTGCCTGTACTCTTGGTGCTGCGGTCTGTCTCGGGCGACCGGGTGCGGTGTGAGGCACTCGCGTGGCGGTTGATATGCCATGCCCCTAGCGGCTGCGTATGCGTCTCCCGTCGGCTGCACCGGCGCCTGTCTCTGCCGACCGTCGCTCGAGCGGGGCGAGGGCTCTGGCGGCTGCGTCTGCGCTGCGGGCGGCTGAGTGGCCGGCTGCCAGTGCGTCGCTGTCTGCGTCGGCTGCTGCTGCCGCTGATTGGGCTGGCCATGCGTGTCGGCAACGGCGAGGCGACTGCTGCTTGACTGTCTGTGTACGGCTACCTGTCGGGATGTCATGCCCTCGCGCAACCGCGCGATTTCCCTGTCTAGTTGTCCAATCTGGTTGACGCACTCCTGTCGAATTTCAGAGCTGCGTTCGAGTTCGGCCAAGCGCGCGGTCGACTGGCCGCCCTGGGCGCCAGAGACGGTGGCCAGCGCGAGCGCGGAGCCGGTCATCAGCACCCGCATCTGTTGATACTGCGCGCCGCGTTCTGCTATCAGGCCATTCAGTAGCCTCTCCTCGGCTGTGTCGCCGCTCTGGGCGTCGTTCTCCTGTCGGTGGTCACTGTTCGTGTGCCGTTCTCTCTGCTCTCTGTGCTGGGCGTCAGTGCGCGGCGCGTCGCCGCCGCTCGCGCGCTGTCGGCTCTGCTGCCGACTCAGCGCCGCGTCGTCTACGTTTGCCCGTGACGCGCCGCGATAGTCGTCGACGCGCTGCATGTCTGCGTCTCTCGTCTGGCCGTCGCTCGCGACTCTGCGGTTGTCGTCGGAGTCTATGCTGACTGCGGGGTCCGTCTCGTTCAACAGGTCGAACGCCTCGCGCCACGGCTGCTCCGATCTGAGTACGAGAGGCGGGGGCTGTCCTCCGCTCAGTTCTTGGTACTCTTTGATGGTTTGGTTATACTCGCCCGTGCAGTGCGCGATCATGGCGAGCGTGTTGCGTCGCTCGAATAAAATTCCTCTGTTGATGTCGCGCTTAGCCTCGTCGCTGTAGACGCCATTCAGGACACTGTCGCGGAATGCGCGCAGGTCGGCGGCCTTTTTCCTGCACTGGTTCAGCTGCTCGGCGACTCGCTCGAGCGTCTGCTCGAGCTGATTGAGGTGCATCAGCTGGAGCTCGTCGACATTCTCCGCGTCCGTCAGCTCGTTACTCGTGCCGTGCTCGGCCGGCGTTTCAGCGCGGCTGCGGCTCTCCGTCTCGTCGGTGACTGCTACGAGCGCGTCTGCGGTGGCCGACTGCGCGTCGCCCTGTTCGTGCTGTCGGTTGTACGTGCGGCTGCCCGGCCTGTTGCCGTACTTCTCCTGCAGCCGCTCGGCGGCGGGCTTCATGCTGTCTTTGAGCAAGCCGTCCACGTCGATGTTGTTCTGCACAATGTAGTTGTACAGCTTGTGCATGTCGTCTGACGGCCGTCTGGGCGGGTTCTTTCTGGGAACGCACTGCCGACAGATGCCGAATCGGAACGCGAAGGC
The DNA here is from genome assembly GCA_030248085.1 of Paralinhomoeus sp. GSCO2_6. Taxonomy (NCBI): domain Eukaryota; kingdom Metazoa; phylum Nematoda; class Chromadorea; order Monhysterida; family Linhomoeidae; genus Paralinhomoeus; species Paralinhomoeus sp. GSCO2_6. Next base: position 15,160 of record JASAMY010000372.1, on the reverse strand, counting down.
GAATGGCTGCTGCCCCACCGTGGCGAACGGGTCGCTTCTGACCAGCTGGAGGCACGTGCTGTGGCACTCGCGGTCGCAGCGTCTGCCGCTCAAGCAAGGCAATTTCGACACTCCCTCCTTGTGGTTCAACTGCTCGACGTCGGTCCACGCCTCGTTACAGATAAAACAGTGCGTCGCGGCGTCCACGTATTCTGCCATGTTCGTGTCGGCGGCGGGCGCGTCTTTGGGCGCGCTGTGTGTGGTCGACGCGGGCGGTGCGCGCTGGTCCGCGCTGCCGCTCATCGCGAGTAGAGTGTGCTCTGTGGCTGTGATGAAGGAGAGCGGTTTGTGGCTGCTGGTGCGCGCGGCACGGGTCTGAGATTCTCCGCGCAACAGCACGGGTCTGAGATTCTCCGTGGGGCAGGTCGGGTCTGAGATTCTCCGCGCGGTGGCACGGGTCTGAGATTCTCCGAGTGGCAGCGCGGGTCTAAGACTCTCCGCGGGCGGCACGGGTCTGAGATTCTCCGTGCCGAAGCACGGGTCTGAGACTCTCCGTGGGCGGGGGCAGTGGAGCTCGCCGGCTCTCCGTCAACGGTTTAGAACCGCTGGGATAAAGGGGACTGGAGCTCGTCGACCCTCCGTCAGAGGGGAATGGAGACTCGTCGACCCTACGTCAAGGGGACTGGAGCTCGTCGACCCTCCAGCAGAGGGGAATGGAGACTCGTCGACCCTACGTCAGCGGTTTAAGACGGCTGCGGAAGAGGGGGACTGAGCGCGCCGGCTCTAGCTGCACGCTCCGACTCGTGGGGTGCCCGGGTCCTGCAGTGGAGCCTCGGCCGACACCGTCGCGCTCGGCAGCGTGCCTAAATTCAAGAAGATTTCCGTCGACTGGGGCCGCGTCACCGTCCGTCCGTCGGCGGCCGACAATCACTGCGACTCGCTCGTCTTGTCCAACGGCCCGAGGCGCTCCATGCAAAAGGTACGCGAAACTGCACCACTCTACCGTTACGCTACTGCAGCGGAGGTCCGCCTACAGCACGGCGTCTGAGCTCAAGCGGCGGTCGCAGGTCCTTTCCTTTGGGACGCACGGACGAGGGTCGGAGTGATTCGCCAGCCGCGACACCTACGCTAGAGAGAAGAGTGCCGCCGCGACGCGGTCGACACTGGTGACGCGCTTAGGCAGAGCGAACCTAAGCCCCCTTACGTAACTGTGTGTGCGCGTGTGTACGAATACGGTGTGGATACTACAATGGGTGGGAGACGCCTGTATTTCCTGGCCGTGCACGGAGGCACGGCAGGCGCCACCGACACCGAGCAGGCGTCACTGACGCAAGACGACTGGACGAAACTCGGCGAAAAGCACAGCGGAAAAACGAAAACACTACGAAAAACCGCTAGAATGCACTCGAACTCGAATGAAGGCTTCTCTCGGACGGCGGCTGGCTTGGTCGGCGCGCAGTCGAGCGGGAGGGGCGGGGCAGGCGTGGGCGTCGCTGATTGGCTCCTTGACCAGACCGGCTGTCTTGACTGGGTGACCTAAGGCTGAGCGACGAAGCGGCGCGCACAGCGCCAACGCAGACGAGCGCAGCTGCGGCATACGGGTGCGTTCATTTGCGTTCGAGTGAACTTCGCGTATTGCAGTTTGTTCAAACTGAAGTTGATCAGCTGCAAAGTGTAGGTGGCTATACATCAATGAGGCGTGCCTTAATTAATACCCCTCTTTTTCAAACTGGACTTTAACAAAATAGCGTCACATATTCACCTTTTTTTGCAGCCACCTGCAAATTTTTCCTTAATGCTTTGTATTCCTGCTTGTGCGCAAACGACCAACATGCTCGCAAACTGTGTTCTTCTCCAACCATTTTCAATCTGACAACAACAGAAACAGCGTTCCACAAAGGTGCCAACGAGGCGTCGCTTAGCCAAAGAGTGGGCAGTTTGTACTTTCTAAAGGAGAAAATCCAGAAATTCAAAATTTCGAGATATCAGGAAAAAAATGCGTCCCTAATTTTCAAGCTTTGTTTCGTTGCACAAACGTGTTCGCTAAGGTAGTCCTTTGCAAAGCGGTAACAGGCGGAAGTGCGTGCGCCTACATTAGCCGATCCACGCTGGCACCTCTGCAGCCGCTCGCTAGAGCGATCATCTCTGCTGCGTGAATCTCGTGTCGATGAAATCGGCCCAGGGATTCTCGGGAGCGGCACCAAAGCGAATGTCGTGCGCCGCTCCCGGCGGCTGCATCATCGGCGGCCGCGGCGGGCGGGGCGGCATCCCTGGTCGGTTCCACGATCCATAGGGGTCCATGAACACTGGAGGGCCATCCCAGTGTCGAGCTGGCTGTCCCCAGCCGCGGGGGCCCCAGGGTGTCATCTCCGAGCCTCTGGGCACAAAGCCATGGCCACGGCCGCTGGGGCCTCCTCCGCCGCGACCCCTGGAGCCTCCGCCGCGACCCCTGGGGCCTCTACCACGGCCCCTGGGGCCCTGGCCGTGGCCACGCCCCCTGTGGCCTTCGCCACGACCCCTGGCGCCTTCGCCACGCCCCATGGGGCCTCCACCAAGGTCACCAGGACCTCCACCGCTGTTCTGTTGGTGCTGCATCCTGCGCTTGCGCTTGGCGATGCGCTCCTCCTCGTCGTCGCTGAACTCCTCCTTGTCGGCCTCGTTGTCGAACCAGCCAGAGGCGTCCGTGAACTTCATCCTGGACGCAGAGACGCGCTCTTTTCAGGAAAAATGAATCCACTACTAGCAAACAAGCAAGTTCAGATCAAGGCAGATCTGCGTGGCCGGACCTATACATATTATTGCCGCCAGCCCCCAAGGATCGGTCTGACTGGCTTCTCGTCTCTCACTAGCAGCGGCAATTATGTGTGACCAGAGGAGCCCCCCACGCAATGATAGAAGCGGGCCACGCATGCACGCACGCACAAACAAACACCCATGGGAAAAGGGTGTCTGGCCGAGAGGGGGGGAGGGTGGAGTAAACTTCAAAGAAACATGCGGACAAATTACATGAAATGCACACATGATGACAGTGCAAACCCATACCTTTGGTTTACATTCATTGTGAAAGACGCGACTACTTGTTAGTCAGGGGAATACAGAAACTTAACGAGGAGCGCGGGGGGGAGGGGGTCACCTCCTACCAGTCACTGCAGCTGCAGGCAGATGTGACGCTCTGTTCCCAGTGTAGTACATCGCACTCGCACTCACTGTCTCAGTTTGTCCGTAAAGACTGTCTTGGTGAGCTGTGGCTCGCCTGGCGCGAAGAGCACCTCGGCGCCAGGCTTGAGTCGGTCGAGAGCGACGCTGGGCGTTCTGGCTGCTGCTGCAGCTGTGGCGTCGTCCTCGTCGTTGTCGCCAGGGTTGTCGGGTATTCGGACGGAGTACAACGGCTTGCTGACCGGCCCCAGCGTCTCGAAGAGCGGACCAATCAGTCGTTCATTCGCCGGCTCGTCGCCCGCGCAGAACAGCGCCGTGCCGTCGTCCAGAGGGGGCGCCCCCAAGTCCGACTCGATCACCGCTGAAAAGCGGCACACATTTTTGGCCCGGTGCGAAAGCGGTACCTTGGTCAGAAATAGAACAGAGGTGTGTGCGTGTGCGTGTGCACTGTGTATGCAAACTGCGCATTCGTGCGCGTGCGCGCGTCCACGTCGCGTTTTGGATTGGGCCGCTGCTCCAGTGCTGATGCCGACCGAGTTGTCCGATGAGGGCGCTGAGGACGCCGAGTCGTTGGAGCGTCGTCTGGGGCGGCACGTCGATGGCGAGCTTCTCGATGGGCGGCAGCTCCGTGGGGTCCAGCTCGCCGCGCGTCCTCGGCGCGTGATCTTTGATGTCCCCACCACCCAGCGTTGTCGACCGCCTCTCCCCACGCTCCAGCGCCAGCCGATGGCGTCGCGTCACCGCCAGGATTCTGAACGAGACAAGTCGGCACACACACTCAAGTCAGAGCGAGAAACAAACGAACCAGGCTTAACAAAGGCAGAAAAAAAGTAAACAAACCTATTGAAATGCTCGTCCTCGTCTTCGGTGTCTAGCACCTCGAGCCAGGGCCGGGTGACGCGCACTTTGCTGCTGCTACCGGTCTTCTTTGCCGTCGACGCCGATTCATTCTCATCGCTAAAATTTAGAAATGCAAATCAATTTTTTTTTTAATTCGGCCAAATTCCGCGCACTCTGACGACAGCCACCACTCGTCGCTGTCACCGCTGTCGTAGCCTCGGGAGCGGAGAATTTGAATTTCGCTGAATTTTGGTTGTTCCTTAAAAGCCACTCTTTCGACGAGCTCTTCCAGCAAATCTCTGACGACAGCCGTCTCCCCACATTCGGCACGCCCCGCCGCTTCGCTCTCCTCGTCGTCCGGCGCATCCGATTCGCCGTAGTCGACTAAGTCTGCAAAATTCTGCATATTTCTGCAAAAAATTCTCCACAATTTTGAATGGGAACAGTCGGCACGGCCTCGCACAATTAGTATGTAAATCGGCTACAGTGAAAGACCACCGCATGTAGCGGTTGTAAGACTCCCAGACGCAGAAATAGAGAAATGATCAGCATTTCAGAGCAAATCGCAAATGTCGGCAAGACAGCTCTCTAACAGAAGGTCAAAGACTACTTGTTCCATCGTCAGCGACTGAGACGCCTGTAACAGCTGTCGTAGCCAGGACTTTCCAGGGGGGGGGGGGGGCGGTGACGTTGAACCAAGCGGCTTTGTTGAGTGGGTGGCAGACAGGCGCAAAGGGAACGGATTTTACTGCCGATTTCATTAGCGCGGAAAATAAACAAATAGACCTAAAAGCACACGTGAACAGAACTTCAAGGCAAATGTTACAGGAATAGAGTGCCGCATGTGACCTACTGAAAGGAGGGACACGTGAATGCAGCTTGTCACACGAAACACCAAGTACCCATTTCATGTCAGTCTTGGTGTGGAATGGTGCAATTCTGTTGCGTGTCGGTATAGGTCGCCATCCACTTTTGTACATGCCCACACCGCGAGTGCAGCAGCGATTGCCGTGGGGAAGGGGATGGATCGCTGTCGCTCAGAAAAGGTCGTCTTCCTTTGGCGAGACGAACTCCACGCATCGACTGGGATGGGAGGGGTGGAGCTGTTGGGCCTTGGTGAGCAGCCGCTTGATGCCCTGGACGAACTTGCGCTGGGTCTCGTCGTTGAGCACGTGCGCCACGTTCTGCACGTAGGACTTGGCGGAGCCGGGCCGCTGGTGGATGCCCGACCGAGTGACGCCGACCGGCCAGGGCGCGTTGCCCACCGCCAGGTCCATGTACGCGTTGTTCGCCAGGATGTAGTCGCCGTCGACCAGCACGTGGCGCACGATGCGATTCAGGTGCACGCGGATGTCGGACGGACACGTCTAAAGCGCGTGCGTGCGTGCGTGCGAGCGTGCAGCGCCGGTGCGTGCGGGGCTATCTGTCTCGCTCGAGCAAGGCGCACGCACGTACACGACTCTTGAGCTTGTCCAGAAGCGGCTTGAGGTGGTCCAGCGTCTGTCTGTACTGGCCGGCCTGCATCTTGCCGCGCGGAGTCCGCTTCTCCTGCTCGTCGCGGCCGTTCAGCCGCTCGCCCCACTCCTGGTAGACGAACTGCAACCGCACGCTACTGGAGCGCGCGAAATTGAACCAACAAAATTAGACGGCGCGCACGTTGAAGAAGTCGTAGTGGAGGTCGCACTCGAAGGAGGGCTGCGGCTGGGCGGGGTCGATTTGGCGACCGCGCTCCTGAAAGACTCGAGTGGACATACATGTATGTGGAGAGTCGTCTGTGGCTGGCGTGTACGCGCACCTGTAGCTGTTCAAAGGTGGTGGTGACGTTGGCGTGGACGTCGTGCTTCCGACTGCCGGCGCCCGCCGCGCCCCCAGCCGAGCGGTCGAGCGTGCCCTCGATCACCTCCTTCACAAACTCCGAGTCCACGTCACGCAGCGCCGCCTCAAAACGAGAGAATCTGTGCGTGAGTGCGTACAACAACAGCCGTTTCGCCCAGAGCCGCCAGTTACTAACCTAATACTTTTCAAATGAGGCTCCCAAACTACAAGCAGAAACTCCCCCCCCCCCCCCGACGTAGGTGGAGCCGCGAACGCATTGTGCAAGCCAAGATGCCAGGAAGCGCCTTCGAGCAGCGCGGTGCCCACCTGGAAGTCGTTCTTCCATCCCTCCTTCAGTTCGGGCTGCTCCAACTCGAGTCGGCGCAGCCGCTTGCCCGTCTCCTTCGCCGTCTCCCCGAACAGAACTATCGGCTGCGACCTAACAACCGACAATATGACAGAGTACATTTTACAATACACTTTACTACTTTGCTTTACTTTCAATTCAATACACTGTACACTTTCAACGCCTAACAATGCAGCTTCAAGAGGTAAGCACGGAAACTGAGCCTGGCAACCGAAACACCCCCCCTCTCTACTTTTTATCTAGGAGAAACCTATGGAAAATTTATCTTTTACTTTATTTTAATTTCTTTTACTTTATATACGGAAAATCTAGGCTTTGCCCCCCCCCACCCAACAACATCGATGGGGGGTTCTGCCCCGCGCAAAATGAGGGTGTGTATTTCATACACTGAAATACCACTTTGCAAACAAGGTACTACTTGCACAGAAAAGTGGACCCAAAAATTCGAAAACCATATGATGTGGAAAACCAGTACAACTTGAGCAAAACAGATGATGCATTTTGGATGTCAAGTATTCAAGGAGGGTGTATGGTCAAAAGACAACAATCAATTCCATCTGCGGCGATGTTTGAGCCACAGACAAATGCACTCATTAATAGTGGTGGAGAATGGAGTGATTATGCGTTGTGTCGCGAACCGTTCTCGGAGTCGCCTCACGATCTCTGGCCAGCCCAGCTCCTCCGTGCTTTTCTCCAGCATCTCCACAGCGTCCGGGTCGGCCGCCCTATTTTCCTGAATTTCCCCATTTAATTCCCCAATTCTCCAATTATCCCTCCATTCTGTTAATGTTCCGCAAGAGTTTTTTTTAGGTAGCAGCTTGCCTCCTTCTGCGGCAGCTTGTCCGCGTGCTTCTCGTAGTACTTCTTCCAGTATTCCTCTTTCTGTTTCGCAGCAAAGTCGCCCACCTTATAGAACTTCCCACCAGGCGCCTATTGTGATTAATTAATTAATGATTATTGGGTAATGAAAGGATATCCAACCCAACAGCAGTTACCATCACGTCCGATTTTTCGATCTGCTTCCGCTTGCGAGCCATCTCGGCCTTAAGAATGTCCATTTTTGTTTAGCTATTTTTGATACTGTTATATTTCGGCTTAGCAATTCATAATCGATGCATGCATCGTGAGGAATAACTAGTTGGAAGGGGCTGAGGGCACTGGCGGATCCAGGATTTTCTGACAGAGGGGGGAGAAGGTCATCGCACAAACTACACTGCTATGGAATAGACAAAATGACGGAATTTTTGAGCTCCCTTACGAATCAAACGTGAGTTGGAAGAGAACCACAGCGCCGCAGGCAAAATTTTGCGCTTTTGAGTGCCAGAATCCAAGGAAAACGTAAAAATCTGCCCATTTCCCACCTATGCTCGCCCTTCTCTTCATCTTCTCCCACTGATCTCTCCCCCTCCTTCCCCCCAAATCTGAGCTGACAGGAGGGGGAGACCCCCCTCCCCCCCCCCGTCTGGATCCGCCAGTGGCTGAGGGGGCAGAAAAGGCGTGGAAAAATTGTCAATGTGTAAACGAGGGGAACAGGGCATGCGATTTTGGGAGGGCCAAAAAAGGCGCACCAGCTGCCTTTTTCGTTTAGAGCGCACCAAAATATCGTCGGACGCAGCGGGCGCACAGACGCTTCAATTCTGGGCTTTAGCCAACTTATGCATCCACATCCGAATCCACATCCACATCCGATTTGGTTCTGGTGCACGTGTGCCACCATTTTCAGCTTGCTAACCCTGTGTGGCTTATACCGAAGGGGGTAAAAAGAAAAATAGAATAAGAAAAGTCGTTTAGGCTTGTTTAAGCTCAGCTTACTTTAGGCTTAGGCTAAGCCCTTGCCTAATCTTAGCGCCCAAGCCAAATTTTTTCACGTCCACCTGCAACAGTTGAAGGTGCTTGTTGAAGGTGCCTAAAGACCGAACAGTAGAACCGAACCAGTGTTGGTCGGCAGCACCAATGTCGGTCATCGTCAGAGCTTGTCGAGTTCGCTGAGCCACATCAAGTCGGTGTCGTCAACGCAGAAGCGAGTCAGCTGACAGCGAATTCCGGGTCTCGCATCTGCAAAGAACAGATCGATCGTACAGTGTCGACTCTGCTCTAGGGACTCACTTCTTCAACGCTGACGCCAAACACAACTCGGTTTCTGCGGCCGGCAAATCCATCCATCATGAGCCGACTGCCAACTGATGTGTTCCATTCGTGGTGTGCCAACACACGTCGTTCGTCATTCGCGAGCCGTAGTCGTCATTGTGTACAGGCTGCGAGTCGAAAGCCATTAGTGTATTTACCAGTTACGTGTGACTCTCCAACAACTTTCCGAATCAATCACAGAGGTAAAGCCAGCGCCTGACGGTGTTGCCGACAAATCTGCCAGCCAACGCGTTGGCGGTGGAGTTGTCGATGTCGAGCATTATGGCTGCCACGGCTGCCGGCTGCCTGCCAGCTTAGGCTTGGCTCAGGCATTGCCTGCGCTGAGGCTTGTGCCTTGTTTAGGCTTAGTCTTGCGCCTTGGTTAGGCTTAGTCTTGCGCCTTAGTTAGGCTTCGGCCTTGCTTAGGCTTGCTCAGGCCACTAACACAACCTTTCTACCCTTTTGCCCCCTTTCGGCTATTGCGAAGATGGTGGCATGCGTGCACCGGAACCGAATCGGATGTGGATGCGGATGTGGATGTGGATGTGGATGCATAAGTTGGCTAAAGCCGCAATTCTGTTTCTCCGCAATGATGTCGTCCATGGTAGCGAGTCGGAACTCGCGGCTCTTGGCGTCCTTCTCAAGGCTGGGCAGACGTCGGCGTCTCTTCAGCGTCTTTCTCGCTTCCTCCAAGTAACGTTAAGCCTTAGACTGTCTTCCATTCTGCAGAATGATGGGCATTCTAGCTTGACGAGATGCGTTGCTACTCTGCAGCAACGGCCGCAACACGTCGTGTTGAACAAGAAAATTGCCACTGGACTCCGCAACACGGAATGCGCGGCCTGCCTGTCGACGTCGAGCGGCGAGCGAGCTTCGTTGCTCGTGTCTGCCGACTACGTGACGAAAAGGCTTAAGGAAAACGCCGACAACTTTGTCCTGGTATGGATTTCATTTTATTTCAGGATTCAAGTCGAGGAATGACCTCTCCTGGTGCTTCTTTTCAGCTGCACTGCACGCAGGCGGTGGACGAGGCTGACTACAAGGAGATGCACATTGCGGGCGCTCGCTGCTTCAACATCTTCGCGTGCAAGGACAACACGTCCCCCTACAAGAACATGCTGCCCACCGATGAGGCGTTTGCGCGGTGCGTCTAACTGTCTCCTCCTAATCTTTGGCCGCCTGACGCGACACGAAAACAAGTCCCAGCTCAACCATACTCCACTCCACTTGGACAAGGATTGTGCCTTGTTCAGCTACGTCTCCCTATTGGGAGTGTGCAACGATGACGAGCTGGTGGTGTACGACGCCAAGTTGGACGAGCCAAATGTCCAGTACGCCTGCAAGGTGTGGAACATGTTCCGCATCTTCGGACACGACCGCTGCAGCGTCCTCGACGGCGGACTCGCCCTCTGGCTGGAGCAGAGCAGGCCCGTCGCCGGCTCCATGGTCCGTTGCGAACCGTTCCCTCTCCTCTGGATAGCACTTTGTCCGTCTAAAACGCTGACTGCTGCAGGCAGTGGGCAAGAGGCAGTTCGCGGCGCGCTACCGACCGGAGCTGGTCACCGACTTCGAGAGGGTGACGGCGAACATCGATGGTGGAGGAGAGGTGCAGGTCACGGACAGCAGGGCCCCCGCAGCCTACCAGGGCCTCAAGAGTCCCAAAGGCAGTGCGCGCCTTGATTATAGCTCTGCACGCACACTTACTACACTTACTGGATGAGCACGAGAAGAGAGATGCGCGCACATTGTTGGTTGGGTCTGGCCATTGTGGTCCAGGGGGAGGGTGCAGGCTGTCGGGAGGGAGGGTGGTCTAGAGCCATCCCTTGTCGAATGCTCGAGATACGAAATGGTAGAATGGGGGGGGGGGTCCAAAGAGAAAAGTGTGCACGAAAATACAGTGTAAAGAGGTTTCGAATTTCGGTGTTTTGAGGTAAAAAATCACGGAAAAGGACCCAAATCCGTTTGAAAAAGCGGGACGACCCTGGCAGGTCCCCTTCCCTCTGAGGCTCTGAGGCCACCATTGGATTGCGTTGCAGTGCCGATCGGCCACATCCGGTACTCGGTGAACGTGCCCAAGGGCGAGAAGCTGGACGGGACGAGCAAGAGGTTCAAGTCGGTGGAGGAGTTGAGGGCGCTGTTCGCCGACCGCGGCCTGGACCTGCAGAAGCCGCTCGTCGCCAGCTGCGGCACCGGCACCACGGCCAACTCCACCGTTTTCGCCGCCGCGCTCTGTGGAAAGCACGACGTGCAGCTCTACGACGGTTGGATGCTCTCTTTGTGCCTGAATACCTCACATAATCATTGTGCTTCTGCTTAGAATCACGACACTTTTCTTGAGCCCTAGAGTACAACTGAACTGCACGGACCGAGACTTTTTCAATTCAATTTCTCCGACTCTAAAAATTCTCCATCACTGAATTTCTTCTCGTAAAAATGGAAAAAGCTCCCAAACCCAAAGTGGTCTGCCAGCACACCACTTCTGTTTTGTTGACTGTCGTTAGTTGTCGCTGAGTGCGATCGCTTTTAGGGTCATTCGACGAATTCCGCCAGCGCGTCAGCGACGCGAGCCATCTGAAGACGGGACCGGAGCCATGATGACTGCTGGCAGCACTGGACACCTTATGTTTCCAGTTTCGCTTCAGTCTTTGTAAACTGCGATTGGGTCACGGGGATCACCGAAGTGCCTCTTTTGGCTAGAAATATACCTACATACAGTCGTTTTGCGGCGTGTTTGTTGTCGTCGTGCACTACTATCTTTCGCTGTGCGCTAAGAGTTGTGTGTTGCGGGTATTGTGAGGAGCAGTGCTTGGTGCCATAGGGCGGTGGGATGGAGTCGTCGTCCTCTCTGTGCGCCCACTGCGGCAGGGATAACTTCTTGGAGGCGGTCACCGATCGCGGTGTCGAGCTGGGCCATTTCTCGGAGGAGGACGTCAATTTCTGGATTCAGTGCGACGTCTGCCAGCTATGGTTCCACGGCAGGTCGGCTACTACTAGCCCTGCTTGAAGACGACTGCAGTAATAGTAGTACTAATATCCATAGATGCGTGGACGTGGAGGAATTTGAATCTTCGCTTATCGACAATTACCACTGCAGCAAGTGCGCCAGACGCGAAGGGCCCAGCGTCTGTGAGTCGCGCGGTTTTGCGTAGTGCGGGCGTGTACGTTTTCCACTCGCACACCTCCATTGATTGCAGACAAAGAGCAACTGAACGAGCATCGCTACAGGTTCTTTGACGCCGCCGAACGCAATTTGGTAAATTGTGCCCATCCGTTTGTGCAGGGCGTCACTCCCTACACCATTGTAGCCCACACAAATCGGTACGCGCCGGTTCATCAAAGAATTCAAAGCGAAACGACTGGAACAAGCGGGGTGAATCTCGACATTAGCATTTTTTGCAACATTTTCTCACATTAAACATTTTAGACTTGATCGCGTCGCCTTTTTCGAGAATGGCTCAAAAATCACAGTTGAGCATTTGTTGTCGACAGCCTGGTCGAAGCCGTATTTAATCAAAAGACGCGGCGAGCTCAACATGAAAATGCCGTCTAGAGACGGCTTTACGCTCCAGACCATCTTGCAAGTGCTGGGTGAGGCAAGAAACAGTGTCCAGTTGAAGTTTTCATTCGGCAACAGCAACTGCGCTATTCCGAGATGTAGGCGCCACCCGAATGGTGGACACAATCGACGTCTTCCGCCAGCGAACGCAGCGAATGTCGCTGAAAAAATTCGCGTCTTTTTGGAAGGCGCAGCCCAGAGTGCGACTCTACAACATCATCAGTCTGGAGGTCTCCAACACCGGGTGTGTACGCGACGCGCGTTGTTGTAAAGTGACAATGACAGTACACTAGCAGACCGTTGGTTTCAGTTTGCGCGACTTCGTCTCGATGCCCGCAGTTATGCAAGAGCTTAGTTGGGTGCACAGAATCTGGCCTCAGGTGGTCAGCTCTGGTTTTCTGCGAGTCAACGTCTATCTCCCTTGCGTGTCCTGTTTAGGCTGCTCAGAATGGCAATAGCAATCCGCTGAATCTACCTCCAGAGCATCTGCTGTTGAAACCCGAAGTGTCCTTGTTCTGTCTGCTCTCTATGAAGGACTCTTTTACGGATTACCACATCGACTTCGGCGGCTCCACCGTTTGGTACCACGTGCTCAACGTTGGTGGCTTTTTTGGCACGCGGCTGCCTGAGTGCCAGCACAGGGTAGTGAAACTTAGGGCGAGAAGTGGTTCTATTTGATCGAGCCGACAGCGAGCAACTTGGCGTTGTTTGAAGAGCACCAGTGCGCCTCGAACAAGAGCGAGAGACTCTTCTCGGAGCTGCTAGACCAGTCGCAGGTCATCTGGTACGGTTCCTGCTTTTTTTGTACCCACTTTCTTTCTGAAAAAGTGTTTTATCCTCGCAGTGCTGCGAGTCACACTACTTGCGGCTACATTACCAGGGCAATGTGGCTGGCAGCCCAGGGTCGGGGCGGTTCGCAGGTACTTGTGTGGGTGGGGGGGGGGGCACTGCTCCTGGTACCGTGGGCGGGACAATGGTCGTATGATCCCAGTGCGGACCGAGCGGCGTTGCAGCCTTCGAGTGGGACAGGGCGAGACGATCCTGCTGCCTGCCGGCTGGATCCACGCCGTCTTCACGCCCGTCGACACGATCGTCTTCGGCGGCAACCTCCTCTGCACCCTCCACGCCGACACGCAGATCTGGTGCGTTGTGCCGCTTGCGAAGAGGGAGAGATAGACTGTGCAGCCCCATGCCTAGAATATGCACCTAACTGGCATTCTTCTGGATGTCTGTGGCGCCAGTGTGTGTGTGGGGGGGGGGGGGTGTGCTGGGACATGGTCTGTGGTCTCCTCTCCTCATGCAAGCGGGCCACGCACAAATAAACAGCCGTCTTTGCAGCGTGGACGAGATGGAGCGACGCGTCAACATGGCGGAGCGGTACACCTTTCCCAGTTTCCAGCTCGTCAACTTCTACGCTGCACGCTGGCTCACCGACTACCTCAGGGGTGTGTCTTGTTTCCCTCTGGGCAGCGCAGCTTTGTTTCGTGACGAGTCGACAGCGACATGACACGCGGCAGAGCGCAACGAGGACCGTTCGTGCGTGCCCAAGGCTGAACTGCGCGGCGTCGACGCGCTACTGACCGCAGCAAAGAAGTGGCTGGCCATGGAAAAGGTGGGCGATCGATCGATCAGTTGTCGGTTCTTGTGACCGCTGCGATTGATCTGGACGCAGCGATCTTTGCTGCCTCTCAGGCAAACGGCGGGACGGAGCTGGCTGCGCACTTCGCCGCTCTGCCAGCCAAGTTGCAGAAAGAGTTGAACGCGCAGAAGGTATGAGCTACTGACACGCTGGCGTATCAAGATTTTGTTTGGGGGGGGGGGCGAAACAATCTAATGAAAGATGCGTGGGCACTGACCCCCTCCCGTTCTATACACGCGCCACAGGCAGGGATGGACTGACGCTAGTCGATACGCAGTCGTGTTTATTGGTCCAGAGTTGTTGTTTAGAGGCTGGCGAGTCAGACATCGAAGCCGCGGCGGCGACGACAGGCGATGGTGCGCGAGACGCTGCTCAAGGGCAAGGGCCGCGACAAGGTCAAGACGCGGCAGAGCTCGAAGCTGGGCAAGATCAAGCTCAAGATTCCGCTCCGTCGGCCGGTGTCGACAGGCGACGACACGAACAACGATGGGGGCGGGCAGCGCGAGAGCAGAGAGAAGTCGGCGCCCCTAGAGCCGCTCAAGATCAAGCTGTCGGGTGCGTCGGTTGCGACGCCTGCCTTCTGGAAGCGCAAACGCTGACGTCGGCCTATCAGGGGGCCTCTCCCTCACAATTCCTGGATTTCGCGTAGAATGCGTCGCGTGAACTTGCGGCGGAAATTTTCGCCGGCGCCGGTCCTCGCCGACCGTCGCTCGAGCGGGGCGAGGGGGCTTGGCGGCTGCGTCCGCGCTGCGGGTGGCTGAGCGGCCGGCTGCCGCAGCGCGTCGCTGTCGGCGAAAGCTCGGCCGCCGCTGCCGGTGATCGGGCTGGCCCATGCGTGTCGGCAACGGCGTAGGCGACTGCTGCTTGACTGTCTGTGTACGGCTACCTGTCGGGATGTCATGCCCTCGCGCAACCGCGCGATTTTCCCTGTCTTAGTTGTCCAATCCGGTCGACGCACTCCTGTCGAATTTCAGAGCTGCGTCCCAGTTCGGCCAAGCGCGCGGTCGACGCGCCGCCCCGGGCGCCAGAGACGGTGGCCAGCGCGAGCGCGGAGCCGGTCATCAGCACCCGGATCTGCTCGACAGGACTGCGCGCCGCGTTCTGCTATCAGGCCATCCAGAAGCCTCTCCTCGCTGAAGGCCTCCGCTCTCGGCGTCGTTCTCCTGGTTGGTGGCCAGTGGTTCGTGTGCCGTTCTCTCTGCTCTCCTTGCTCGGCGTCAGTGCGCGGCGTGTTGCCGCCGCTCGCGCGCGGTCGGCTCTGCTGCCGACCCAGCGCCGGGTCGTCGACGTTTGCCCGTGACGCGCCGGCGATAGTCGTCGACGCGCTGCATGTCTGCGTCTCTCGTCTGGCCGTCGCTCGCGACTCTGCCCTTGTCGTCAAAGTGTCATGCTGACTGCGGGGCGTCTGGTTCAACAGGTCGAACGCCTCGCGCCACGGCTGCTCCGATTTGAAAAAGATCAGGCGGGGGCCGTCCTCCGGCCCAGTGCTCGGCAGTGTTTGACGGTTTGGTTGTAGCACTGCCCGCGATAGTGCGCGATCATGGCGAGCGCGTTGCGTCGCTCGAAGATATCTCTCCCTCTGTTGATGTCGCGTTTAAGCCCTTGTCGCTGTAGACGCCATTCAGGACACTGGGTGGGCGCGGAATGCGGTGCAGGTTGGCGGCCTTTTTCTGTACTTGCA
>JASAMY010001364.1:0-22795 GCA_030248085.1 Paralinhomoeus sp. GSCO2_6 | reverse complement strand
GATTCTCTGGTCATTTTTTGTGAAAATTCACCAAAAACGCGAGTCCATAGCTTTTTGTCTGAATACACTGTCAATAGTGTAGTGGGTACTTTTTGGTAGATTCAATGCTGTAAAATTGTCATTTGTTATCTAAGGAACTTTCCAAAGATTCGGGGGGTGTCGAAAATCCTAGAGTCGGGTGGGGTCAACCAACACATCCCTCCGCCCAGTTACGGGTATTGTTGCTGGTTATTCCCTGATTGCTCGATGAGCAATGGCGCTACGTCAACGACTGCAAGCCGATTGTAATTCAGCCGACTCTGCGACCCGAACATGACGTGCTTCGAGCCCGAGTCGCTGGGCAACCTCATCGAAGGCATGGACTTCCACAAGTTCTACTTTGACAACTGTGCGCCCTTCTTTACACGTCTGCGCACGCACGCACGCACGCACGCGCGCGCTTGCGCGTTCCAGCGCCCAGCCAGTCGGCGAAGACGGCGATGAAGTCGATCCACACGACCATGCTGAATCCCTGCGTCCACTTGCTGGGCGAGGACGGGGCCACCATCGCCTACACGCGTCTCACGCAGTTCCTCGACCGGTGCGTGCCCGGCTGCCTGCGCGCGCGCGCGCGCGCGAGCCTGCGTGCAGCTGGCACGGTTGGCCGGTTGCAGCGCCGGCGACATGGTCACCCGGCAGTCCCAGGAGACACGCGTCTGGCAGAACAAGAAGAACGGCCGCGGCTGGCAGTGCCTGCACGCCCACCGGTCCGGTCAGCCCGCGGCCGGCGTCTCGGCCGGCTCGCCCTCGGGCACGCCCTCCTCCTATTGAATGACTCACTGACCGCCAGCCAGCAGCCCGCCCGAAGAATATTTGTTTGCGCCACTGCTTTCGACGTCGCTCGCCTCCGCCCATCGCGAGGAGGGAAGGAAAGACGAATTGTTTCTTGGAGATGGAAGCGCCTAGAAGGCGAGGCAGCCCGATCTAGTCGCGATAGCTTGGCCAGCCGCGCTCCCCGGCCCTCCAGGCAATCCCCTCTTCTTGCGTATGCGTGGGTTGGAACTGTAGCCCTCACACCCCCCCCCCACTTCCCTTATTGTCTGTTCTTTTTTTCTTCGCGAGAATCGTTTGCGGCCGAACGCCAACTGAATGAAACGACGCACGAACGTTCTCTAGTTAGGGCTAGTGCGTGACTGTTGGCGCCACTTTCTTCCTCTCTTCTTTCGTGTCGTTTTTTTTTTGGGCGCGCGACACCGCAATCCGCAGAGTGAAAGAGAGAGGGAGCGAGAGCATGTGTCCTCTTGTGATCTTGGGGCCGTAGTAGGGGCCGCGATCGACTTTCTAGAATCTTCCGCGCCCCGCCCCTCGCCCCCTTCCGCCGGTGTGCGTGCGTGCGTGCGTGCGTGCGTGCTGCGTCCCCTGTGAACTTCGCTCCACAAAAAGCCGTGTGGTCTTGCGTTCTTTTCTTCTCTCCTCAGAATTGGCCGACAACAGATACGAAGAAGCGCCGCCTCCTCCTCCTGTACGATAGACCTCCTGCGCCCCGAATCCTACATTTTTTTTATATTTTCGTCATTCGTCGTGGACTAATTAGAGTTGAGGAGCTCTCGCGTTCGCTATCGCCGGTCGCTGCTAGAAGCTGGCCAATCAGTGCGTGCGCTTGTGCGCGGAACACAAGTTTTTTCTAATGCGACTTGAACCGAAGAAGAATACACGCAAGTGCAAACTCGACGAACTATGAACGGATAACTAACGTAGAGCACACGACAACACGGTGTGACAAGGCAAGCAGGACCTTACTTGCAAATATTTAGACGCTTGGGTGGCAAATTGCTCAATCGAGTAGCGTTACGCGGACCAGTGACGTATCCAGAGTGGGAGGAAAGGGGGTATTCCCCCTCCCAGAATCGAAAATCTCGAAAAGAAACGGTGCCTAGCGAACCTACTTTTCCGCATAAAAATGTGTGTAGGTGGTCAAAAGTCGCAAACAAAAAATTGCGGCTGTGGCGACGATTTTATGTATTTACTTGCCAATAGGGACCGATTGGGTGCCCAAAACATCGCCGAAATGACCCAGCATCTGAAAATTTCAACAGGGTTTCCCACTTCTGCTAAATCCTTCCCCCTCCCCTCCCCTCCGAAAAAATTCTGGATCCGCTACTGATAGGTATACGGACTGGAAAAAGAATGTATTCGACTGGTTGTTGAGCACGGAACAACGAAGTACTGTAGCTGTAGTACTGTAGTGTGTTGCTGTAGTGTAACAACGAAGTACTGTAGCTTAGCTGGCACACTGAGCTGAGCAGTAAGCAGCCCACACGTGTGCGCCAAGGGTAACTAGTACAACTGTCTCTGCCTTTAAGCCTCGTAAAACCTCGGTCTATGCCTCCATTAATTTTCTTGGAGATCAGTCTGCCTCTAGGTGTGCAAAGAAATAGTAGGCGTGCAACACAAAAATAAGAGTGCTACAAAAAAATAGGTGTGCAAACACTTTAGGTGTGTAACAATGTATTTAGAGCCACACACACACACTTTAGGTATGTCAGAGGTTAGGCTTGACCTTGGCTTAGGCTTAGGCTGTGGCAACTCGTTCAGTAGCTGCTCACTGGCTTGTGTGCGTTGGTGCGTGCATACCTGAGTGCGAGTGTGGCAGCGTGTGAGCGAGCGTGAAAGCATGCATAAGCCTAGCTTAACCCTAAGCAGAAGCCTTAACGTAGCCTAGTTCTGAGCCTAGGCCTAGCCCAGCCGAAGCCAAGCCTAAGACCTAAGCAAAGCCAACTTTTCAAGTGTGTGCAGCTCTTTATGCATTTTTTTTGTTGCACACCTAAACTGGTTGCTGCACACTTATTTTTTTGTTGCACTCCTATTTTCCATTTGCACACCTAAACTGAACTAGCGCCCAACGGAATAAATAGCAGCAAAGTTGAATCCGGGCCGATACGCCACAAATAATGTCGCGGTCTAAGCCTAAGCGACTTCAAGCCTAAGCCTAAGCGCAAGCCTGTGGGCAACCTAAGATTAAACCTAAGCAAAAATACTGTCACAAACACTTTTAATTGGCGCATCGGCCCGACAGCGCAGGACAGCACAGCAGCTGGCAAATTGGGGCTTGAAACATTGCTTCAAAAATTCTCCGGGTTTAAGCGTTTTTTTTCTGCAGCTTTCGACTCGCAATAAACTGCTCTTTATGCTGCGCTGTTACCCCGCAATCACGCGCGCGCGCGCGACTGTGCAAAATGACCAGACACAAAAAGGTGGGTGCGCACTACAAAGCCGCGTTTCGTCTCGTCAAGACGCGGAAACAACGCTCGAACACTCGAAACAAACGCGCGCACGCGCAGTACCAAGGGTGTGCTGGAGGCGTTCAAATCTCACGCGTCAATATCAAATACCTTACGCAAATTACAGAACGAGTTTCTTATCGGACGGGGTGTCATATCACAGCGGACGACGGCGGCGCGACGGACAGCTGCCTATTGACTACGCATTTCGCCTACACCAAAAAGCCCAAACGCCAGCCGACGCGGTCGGCTATTATAAGTCACTAGAGGCGCATGCGGCCTTTGGCCGCCATGTGTATGTTAAGGAATAAAGCAACTGATTTTGCATATGATTGTCTACATGATCATGCTGTGCAAGCAGGTGTGTGATGGGCGTTCACCCTGTTGACTGTTGGTGGCGCCAAAATTCACTCCTGCTCTGTTGATCGCGATGGGCATTCATTCTGTTGACCATTGCTTGCACCAAATTCACTGCTGCTCTGTTGATCGTGATGGGCGTTCACCCCGGTGACAGTTGGTGGCGCCAAATTCACTGCTGCTCTGTTGATCGTGATGGGCGTTCACCCCGTTGACAGTTGGTGGCGCCAAATTCACTGTTGCTCTGTTGATCGTGATGGGCGTTCACCCCGTTGACAGTTGGTGGCGCCAAATTCACTGCTGTCTGTTGATTGTGATGGGCGTTCACCCCGTTGACAGTTGGTGGCGCCAAATGAACTGCTGCTCTGTTGATCGTGATGGGTGTTCACCCTGTTGACTGTTGCTGGCGCCAATTCACTGCTGCTCTGTTGATCATGATGGGCGTTCACCCCGTTGACAGTTGCTGGTGCCAAATTCACTGCTGCTCTGTTAATCGCAATGGGCATTCACCATGGTGGGCAGGATACAATGTACCACACTTACAGTATACATTTGCATAATTATGCGGAAGCACTTCCCCGGAGTGGCTGTCCCCTTTCGACATAAGCCTGTGCGTGCGTGCATGCATGTATACATATATATATATATATAGGTATATATATATATATATATATATATATATATATATATATATATATAGATATATATATATATATATATATATATATATATATATATATCCATATATATCTATATCGTGCGTGCAGGTCTGCGTGCCAATGCGCGCGCGCGTGCGTGCGTGCGTGCATGCGTGCGTGCGTGCGTGCGTTGCCACACATACAGTGCTCGTGACGTCTAGCCAAGTCATTTGATGTGCAATTCATCAATGCGCAGTTCATTTTCCATTTTCCAATTAGGCAAGATACAATGTACCATGCTTAGAATATTTTTTCAAAAAGCAGTTGGGGCTTTCAACCACTCCCCAAAGGGAGGCACTTGGCCCAGCTAGTTGAGCGTTGCCGCTTCTAGCAGCGACCTGCTGCCAAAAGGTGTCAACTGACCACGCAACATCACCCATGTGGGTGAAATTGCGAAATTGTGAATTGGCATAATTTGCATAATTTTCATTTGCATAATTATGCGGGAGCATGTGCAAATGACTCGTGACGTCGAGGCGAGTCTTTTGATGTGCAATTCACCCATGTGCAATTCGTTTGGTAGTGTTAATCTGTCCTGCAAACTTTGAAAATGCGCCATAACTACGGTATAAATTTGCATATCAAAAATCGACCGTGCCCATGACCATCTCGGGGTCGCGAGGATTCCATCGAGCCATCGCGCGTCCACGTACGTCAAACGGTTCGCGAGTTTACCTCTTGCCCACACACATACACACATACACACATACACACACGTACGCAAGGCGCATTTGTAAGTAGATATCTGTATTAAGAAGCACACACTCCCACTTCTATTGGTGTATGACTCGTCTACTAGAGCGTGAAAAAATACAAGCCATCACACAAGATCGCAATTGCCTATTTTATCATTCGTTCAACACTGTACAACCAACAGAATACAACGGCGGCCTGGGCTGACAGAATGAGGAGCGGACAGAACGACGCGGCGAAAAGCCTAGCGACAGACAAGCTCGCCACACGATGAGAATTTTGAAAAGCGGCGCGCGCGCTTTGCGTAATTACCGGATTCACGCGCGCGCATTGTCCGATGTCGCAATAGCGCAACGACAACGCGTCGTGTTGAAGTAAAACCCTTCTTTTAGGACAACTCCGCGTTGACTCATCATAGCACAGGCGTCGTCGTCACCGCTTGCCGAAGACGCCGCCCGTCTTTCCGGTCGGTTTCTGCGATGCCTTTTGCTGCTGTTGCTGCTGTTTCTGTTTCTCGGCCAGCTGTTGCTGGTGTTGCCGCTGTTCGTCCTCCATGGAGGGCGGGGCGCGCTCGTTGATGCGATCCAGCTGCTTCGCCTCGGCGAAACTCTCGGGCGCGTGCGCGTGCGACTCGCCGCCTTGCGGTCGCAGTGCTGAAAGAGGTGGGTTTCGCGCAAAAATCTGAGAATCCCATTACTGGCTCGCAAGGAACGAACCATCTTCGAGAGATCGCCGGCCGCCCTGAAGCGCTCCGAACGGCAGCTGGCCCGTCGGCGTCAGGCCCTTGAGGGTCAGCACGCTCTCGCTTTCCTCACTAAAGCGAGAAATATTGAAGAAAAAAGACTTAAATTTAAATTTCAAAACTACCGTAAGACGGAGAAGACGCGCGCCATCTTGCCGATGGCCCGTATCTTCGTCCTGATCACCTCCTTGCGCGCCGATGGCACGCCGCCTGCAACGATTGCGCGGTTGCACAAATTGGCGTATAGACTGCGCGTGCCAGAGGTTGCGAAAGCGTTAAGAAGCGAGTTGTTGAAAAATAGTCGGCAGGCAGCCTAGTTGGGCGCTGCCTCTTTGCCTGCACTGCAACCGCACGCGCACGCACGCACGCACGCAGCACCGCACACGCCAAGTGCCGCCTACAAAGAGAACCACAGAAGCGCAGTGCGAAACGAATCGGCAACTATATTGCTACGGTGTCTCTACTACTACAGGCACTAACTAGAAGCGCGCACGCGCACAACAAGAAGTAACACACACACATCACAAATTAAATACGGTAAAGTTTTGAATGAACATGTCATATTAGACTAAGCACTTTTTCGCACTTTCACCTGGGGTCATATTTGGAAACTTATGAAGCTGCAGGGTGTCGCTAGCGTGCGGGGGGGGGGGGGTAAATTAAAACCACCGTACTACATGTACCATGTAGCTATTGAAGTGCCAGCTGTACATGTAGACAGAACGAAATATGAGAAGTGCTTGCTAGCGGAGCAAGATGCCATTTCCAAGGAGAGGAAGAAGTGCCGGTGTCACGAAATAAGTATTCCCCCATAATAAGTATTCCCCTCGGAATACTTATTATGGTTTTGTGCCAGATTAGGTTTTCCCCCGCCCGAAATAACTATTCCCCCCTTTTGAAATGCGTTAACTATGTATCACAATGCTTTATATGCAGCAGAACGACCTGAACAGAAAACAACAAACATGCAACGGATGAGTAGCTGCCTTAAGCTTAATCTTTTTGGGCTTTTTCATTCGGATTGAGTAATTGTTTGTGAACGCGTGAATGGCGATTTTCAATTAGCGGTCTCAGTATCGTTCTTCCAATGGCAGGCGTAGCTAATTAAAATGTAATTAATTAAAATATATTTTGTCAACAAGGTACATGTACACATGTAGATCATTCGCATCGCTGCTACAGCGCCTATTCGCAGTTCGCACTAGAGTGCTCTACGTGTGCGGTTGACCGCGACTCAAAGTGTGTGTGTGTGTGTGCGGCGGTCAAGGTGTGTGTGGGTGAGCGATCGCGTTTGCGTCGGTGTAACAACGATCTTGATTGTCGTCGCCAAGCAGACAGTCCAGTGGCTCGTGCTGATGTTAAAAAGGGGGTAATCCTGCACTGAAACGTCATTCTAATTCCGCTGTTGCTAACAATGCTTACTATTAGTCGATAACAATTGTTACAACGGTATACCGACTTCTCGTAGGATCGAATCCGCTTGTGAAGAGTGCATGCCGAGTTGGCTGAACAGTGGCTACAATGTGCGTCGATAATAACGTCGTTCCACAGTTGGCTGATCGGCCCATTACGAGCTCCACGTGAGCTCCAGCTAATTGGCGGTGACTCTGTTCGATGCTTCATCGTCCCCTCGACGACGCACAAATACACCGCCAATGCTGCGACATTCTTGGATTTGTTAGGGAGAAACTGGAAAAAAAATATATTGCTCAGCGACTTCAGCCGTCGTTAGATTTGAGAAGGGGGGAATAACCAATTCGGGAGGGGGAATACCTATTTCGATGAAATCCATAATAAGTATTCCGGGGGGAATAGTTATTATGGCTTGCGCCCATAATATGTATTCCGACCGGAATAAAAAATGGGGGGAATACTTATTTCGCGACACCGGCACAGACTAGGCTAGTGGCTTTGCGCAGCGTCTAAGCACGGAGGTTGAGGAGGTGTTAGCAGCAAAGCACACAATCCACTGCAACGCGCGCGAAAAAAAAACAGGGAGAAAAAGAATCGAAAGAATTTAATTAGAGCGCGCCAGAGCGCGTACCGCACGCACACGCACGCACGCACGCACACTCACCGTCCGCAGCTGTAGAGGCGTTTCATGAAACGGTGCGCGAACGTGTGCATACGGTAGCGCGCGAGTTTGAAAGTTGGTTAATTTCCCCGGTTAGATAAACGCCCTACCTTCAAAAGTGTCGTCGCCCTCCGCCATGAGCTCGTCGTCGGTGCAGATATTGAGAATGTGCACCAGCATTTCCGTGACTAAAGAAATTTTTAAAATTGTGAATTTCAGAACTAAATTTTCAAAAAACGCGATTTCCAAGCACCTTTTTCTCCAACGAAAGGCAGAGACCACGTAAAGACGTCCATAAAGTTGGGCAGCCAGTAAGGATGCGGAGAGCAGTTGAACTGGCGAATGTTCATCACGTTGTTTTCGTACTTTAAAATCGCGGCTGAAATTCGGACAAAAAGTTTAGCTAAAGACTAATATTTATTTTCTCTGCCACCTTTGTTGTTGTAGACGTCCAAATAGTTCGGAGCGCTGAAGATGGTGATGAGCGAGGGGAAGCCGGTCGATTGACTCTTGCGGTACATGCGGTAGCTAGAGATTTCAATTTAAATAATATAATAACAATAATACAACAAATAATGCGCAAACCCAGCGTCTTGAGCCTCGTGCGCCCGAATGACAGAGAGGAGGTTGTTGTGCTGCAGGAAGTCGCAACAGGCGGCGTAACTGAATTCGCATCGTTTCCACGTTTGCACTCCCGCACGCACGTACGTACCACATCCTTTCCATGGCACATCACTATTCATTTTTTCTTATTCTTCAATCTTTCCATGTGTGGTGGCATACCGAAAATCCTCCAAATAACGCCCCCCTGCAGTGAACGCCCAGGGTAGAGGGTACGGTGCGTTGAAAAAACAAACGCCCACTCCCACTCTCTAATGAACGCACAGGGGCGTGCTTTAGACACAGTTATGCAATGATATTCCCTTCAAAACAGGTATTGCCTTGTTACGCCCGCCCGTATTCTACGTTTGGGTCCTGTATATTGCCTGTACGCGCTAGAACAGCTGTTGTTTAGCCGCTGCAGAGGGGGATTTGCACCAAAAACCGAATAATTTTCAAGTTCAGCTCATGATTATTGGGTCTGCAAAGCATTGTTGCAACACCATCACCATTTAGTGGTTGAACTTATGAACGCCCTCTCCAATGAACGCCCAGGGTAGAGGCTGGGTTAAAAAAATGAACGCCCATGGCGTTCATTGAGGGATTTACGGTAACCTGCATCGTTCCACTCCACAGCGCGTACTACATACGTATGTATGTATGCAAATGCTGGTGGTGCATCCAATCCATGTGTGGCGATAGCAGCGCAAACCGCCGAGTCCGTATGATTCGCCCCACGTGTCGTCGTGGTGACGCCACTACCTTGTGACCTTACACGCGGCTATTTTGGTGTGCTCTAAGTTTTTCATCCAACGGTTTGTGCGGTTTGAGAGTAGACACAGCCTAGCCAGCGCCACACGTAGACAATAGATGAGTTCTGCTGCCCCCCCCCTCTTCATATTATACCCATCTCTTGTTATCGAGCGCCGCGGGAGTGAGGCAATAACCGTCCGAACGAGGCGCGCTAATACCTGCCAGAGTCGGTGTCAGCTGCTAACCATTCCCCCTTCTTTTAACCATTTGGTCAGCCGAAGGTGCGAGCACATCAATACCCGCAAGTATGATGGAACTGCTTGCTTGCGTGAAACATCCCAATTGTGCCATGTACATGTGCCTATAGTGAACGTGGAGTGCAATGTCTATTAGGGGGCCACAGTAAGAAAGGGTTAGGCGACGGTGTATTGAAGAGGCACTTGGGCCACCACTGACAGACGCGTTGGGCAACAAGTGGCGGCCGTAAACCGGCAAGGGCCGCCGTCTCAGCTGCTCAGAGGGCCGCGTCGGTTTGTATGTACATACGTACGTAAGCTGACTACATGTGCTGTAGCAAGGCTGACCTAATAGAGGCAAATTGGGACTGCGCGCACACGAACGCACGCCGCGCACGCACGCACGCCGCGCGGGCACGCACGCACGCACGCACGCACGCACGCACGCACGCGCGCACGCACGCACGCACGCACGCACGCACGAGCGCACGCACGCACGCACGCGCACGCACTCACGCACGCACGCACGTACGCACGCACGCACGCAGACCTGAAGAAGTAGGAGCATCCTCTGACGGAGTTGTGAGAAAACTGCTCGGCGTTCTTCTCGGTGCCGAAGTCCTCGAGGGGGTCGGACCAGAGCAGGTCGCACATGGGCCCGAACGCCGGTGGCTCTTTGAATCTGTCCAGCTGGAATGCGTAAGTACACAGCAGTGCTACTACAGTGCCGTACCGTACCCCATCCCAGCCAATACATCCTATCCAGCCCCCAGATTGTTGCTAGTGCATTCGACCTGTCCCAAAAGAATAAAAGTGAGTGTTTCACATTCGTATACTTTCCAGTGAGTATTATGACCATGAATCACGAATTATGAACCATGAACCATGAACCATGAATTATGACCATTGGACGCTTGGACCCCCCAATACCGGTTGCAAGTACATAGTAAACCCTATAATTAGCCCCCGGGGGCTTACTGTTTCGTTTGAGCTCCAGGAGGGTGTATAATTATAGAGGGGTGCTTATTATAGGGGGGGCTTATAAACTGGAAGTGAGGATGTGTGGCAAGCTTTGTGGGCGCAAAAGCGCGTGGAGGCGATTTTTAAGGGAAAAAGGCGCTGCGCACAGACGTTGGTACACTCTAACACACTCTCACATTGGCTCACATGCACATACATGTACATACGTACACCTATACGCGACCATACATACACCAAGACATGGAAAATTTTGCCTTTCAGACCATCGTCCATTTAGGGAGGGGGCGTAATTGTAGGGGGGCTCATTAACTCAAAGTGGTCTTAGGAGGGTGTATAATTATAGGAGGGGGGCTAATTATAGGGTTTACGGTAAATGACACCGACCCTCTTGATGTCGTCCAGGGTGTGAATCTCGGGCGAGAGGCCCCCGTGGACGCAGAGGAACTGCTGGTTCATGAGGGCGGCGAGCGGGAGCGCGTCGAACGCCTCCATGCAGGCGTCGTAGACCGCCTCGCTGTACTTGATCTTGCCTGCAGCGCGCCCGCGTCCCCGACTCCCCGACCCCCTCGACTCCCGGAGACGCTTACACTCCTGCTTGAAGGTGAAGTACTCGGTGAGATGCCGACACTCGTGGTTGCCCCGCAGCAGGAAGAACGTCGTGGGGTGGCAGATTTTCAGGGACCACAGGTAGAGAACGCACTGGAATTTTGAATTGGAAAGGTACCGTATCTGTGGAATATTTGGCGAGCGACACACCTCGATACTAAAGTAGCCCCTGTCCACGTAGTCGCCTAGGAAAAGATACTTGGTGGTGGCCGGCGAGCCACCGACCTCGAACAGCTTCATCAAGTCGAAGAACTGGCCGTGGATGTCGCCGCACACTGAACGGTTGAGCGGGATTTCAAAGCCTCCTGGCATGGACGGTCATGTGCGCTGCGTGCATTGCTTCGGTACATTGTTTATGCGCACCATTACCCATTCTTGTTACTTTACGATCGTTTTTCGTGCGTGCGTGCGTGCGTGCGTGCGTGCGTGCGTGCGTGCGTGCGTGCGTGCGTGCGTGCGTGCGTGCGTGCGTGCGTGCGTGCGTGCGTGCGTGCGCTCGCATTACAGTGCAGCATGAACCAGTAACGATCAGTGACGACAGTGCACCTGTGGCTAATGAGAGAGCAACTAAGGCAAATGACATCCCGTTACTCTTCGCCATGTTTCACGGCCATAGAAGCTCATTAGTGTGCAAGTCTACATTGTGATGTACAGCCAACGTCACGTTGCGTCATACGGTGTACGGACTGATTCAAGCTCTGGGTCACACACGTTAGGGCAGCGCATGGCCTAGTGGTAGAGAATCGGCCTCTTGCGCGCACGGTTGTGGGTTCGATTCTTGATGGACCCACTAGATGGAGCGAGGACTTCTCTACCAATGGATATTTCATGCGTCGCTGCGCCATGTATGTACCTAGTATGCGGCTCTAGACGGGAAGGCGTCATGGAGATGGGTATGCTATGCGGGCCATTGATGGCCTCCCAGCGTCGTCCCTGATCCAACAACAACAACAGATGTCGGTGGGCGCTCACCAGTAACTGGCGCCTCGATGTCGAGCATGGTCTTCTCCTGGCGCAGCAGCGCCGCCCCGTCCTGGATGACGCGGAGCGCGACCGCCTCCTCTACCCGGCCCTCCTTGACGAAGTGCTCCTTGAGCAGCTCCGGCTTGGGCTTCGCCGAATGGCTGCTGCCCCCGCCTCCGCGGCCCCCTGCCGTCTCGTGCCCGTACACCTCGGCCATCGTCAACTTGTGACTGCTCGGCAGCGGCACCGCTGAAACGTGGTGTCGTCGTTGGTGACGCGCGCGTGCGACAGTGCGTGCCTGCGGATCTTGCGATGAGCTTGTTCTTTTGCGCTGCGTCTGGCTCTATTCTACGCCCGTTATAATGTAAAGTGAGTGGCTGACTGACAACGCAATATTCGTACTACAGAAGCGAAACGAGGAAGCACTCTTCGCACTTCGCAGCACTACTGGACATTATGTACGCTGCCATATTTAGATTCGCCACCGCTTTCTTCGTACAATGTGTACGTACATATGCACTATTCGCAACCAATTCCTTTAGTGATTTCCCATGATGGCTCACTAACATGCGCACAGTCGGCAAATTCATATACAACACAATCGCGCGTTGTTTTGCTGAACCATTCCTGTGTTTTTCTTTTGTCTGGCTCGGAAATGTGCCTGTGTCTGCATTCTGCTATTGGTTTCCAGGACGGTTTGTTTGGTTGCTGCGTCGTCGTCGAGGCGGCGGTCTCTCCCTCTCCGCCCACGCCCGGTTCCTTTCCCTCGCTGGCTGGCGGTTAGCACGTTTGCTGCGCGGGACGCAAAAAATCTCCAAGGCTGGCTGGCTGGCGGGGCGAGGCAGCGGCGCTGCTGCCCCCACCTTGTTAGCGGCGGCGGCGGCGCTAGCTCCAGTTGTCCAGAGTTTCTAGCGGTCCGGCTCGCTCGCCAGCCCTCCTCGCCCACCCCTGCTGCGCCGCTCCGCT
The DNA here is from genome assembly GCA_030248085.1 of Paralinhomoeus sp. GSCO2_6. Lineage (NCBI taxonomy): Eukaryota > Metazoa > Nematoda > Chromadorea > Monhysterida > Linhomoeidae > Paralinhomoeus > Paralinhomoeus sp. GSCO2_6. The sequence goes on along the minus strand of JASAMY010001364.1, from coordinate 9,866 downwards.
CTCAATCAGACCGACAGCGGCGACGGCGGCGGCCTCGCGTATGAGTGGGCGCGCTAGCTGACGACTAGGGCGCCGCCGAGGACGACGACGGCTAAGCTTGGCCGGTGCCGTCGCTATAGCTAGAGAAGCTGGGCTGAAGCTGCGCAGGTCCAAGCTATACGAGACCGGCGCCGAGGCCGTCGAGAGCGAAAGACAATAGGGTTAGCGCCGCCGGGAATTGGGAATGCGAGAAGCTGCTCCCGAGGAAGAAGGGAGAGCCAAAACAAACGAGGAAAAAAATTCGAGCGCTGCCGGCCTGGATCACCTCCAATTTCCGGAGCTGAATTCCCTTCCCTACTAATTAGCACCGCACACTGTTCTGCTTGTGGATATGTCCTATCGTCGTCATCTATTCAACGCGGGTGACATATACACGAGCTGAGCCCGGAACGAGCGTCTGGATGTACTAAGTATTGATTGGAAGGGTAGTACATACGTGAGCTTCCGTCAGCTCTCTAAGCGGCGCTTCCTGACTGACACTGTGGGCCGCGATTAAAGTTGAGCCGAAGCGCTCCGACGCCTTGACAAGTTACAAAGCCGGGCTCCGGGGAGCGACAAAAATATATCGAAAATCGGCCTTGGAACAAAGTCACGTTTTAAGGCCAACAAGCGCAGCAAAATTACCACGTTTACAACTGCAACACACACAGCAATGGTGCAGTACTACACACACACACGTACGGAGTTACCGTACGTTCCAAAATTCCACTACCCGATGTTGGTACGATACGAAAGTAAAATTTACGCAATTGCAAAGATACAGCAAGAGTTTACAGTACACACAACGAACTACCGCGGTTTGGTACGCACCGTATTTCGCGTCAGCAATCGTCTTAGCAAGCCGAGCGCAGTTGCACTGGAGTGGGTAAATTGAACAGTCTGATGGTACATACCGCCGAATAGTACTTCGCTCTAGCGTTAGAATGCGTGCATCGAGCGAAACGAACGAAACAACAACAACTACTACACCGCTCACTTTTGACCACTCTCTCTATGGGCGCGTGGGACTTCTCTTTGTGATGGCCCCCGCGCCCATGGCCGGCCGCGGAGGGCGCCGTCGACGCGGCCTCGTCACTCGTCGCGGCGACCGTCGCCATCGGGGCCGCGGCTCGTCGTCGCGTCGTCTTGCTTGAGAATGACTCTGGCAGTGTCCCGGGACAGAAGAAAGGCCGGACGCGCGGCAAAAAAGTCGTCGCTCTGACGGGGCGGGGTGTGTGGGACGGATTGTCGGCTTCGCAGGTAGCGAGAGCGGCGCAAGCGGGCAGGCAACCAGGGCGAGAGGAGGACGACACGTGAAGTCGGCCGCTAATCGATAAACGGTCGCCTCCTCGCGGCGCGCACCCCGCCTCCGGTCAAGCAAGCACGGCCGCCGCACCCTACTAGCCGCCGAGGAGCCTCTGCTATACGCGCCAGCGGAGTCGGCGGCCGTACGCGTAGGCGCACCCGATTAATTGCACTCGGGCGCGAATTCAACGGCAGATTCAGATTCCGATTTCGGCGGCGGCGCAGCTTCATAACATTTCTATGGTCATGCACGCATACTGAATACACGGCAGTGCTTGCTGTTGCGTAGGTGTACGCACCTAGGATATGTACCGTAAATCCTCCAATAGTGCCCCCGGGGCACTATTTTTTCAACCTCTCCTTACCCGGGGGCACTATTGGAGAGGGGGGGGGACACTATTGGCTTCTATTATTTCAACCTAAAAATTTTGAATGGTAATGCTAGTTTCGCTGTCAAATTTCCGATTTTTCGGTGATTTTGATCACTTTTGCCACATTTAATGGTTGCTGAAACGTACTATTATTGGTTAGTAGTAGTGTGTATACACAATATAAATGTACCTACCACTATATTTTTGCCCATAAAAGGCACATGGCACAACATACCTTTTACCCCCGGGGGCACTATTGGAGGGGGGGCTCTATTATTTCAACCTTGCTGTACCCGGGGGCACTATTGGAGGGGGGGGCACTATTGGAGGGGGGGTTGTATTGGAGGATTTACGGTATGTCTACATACACAGCGATTAGCGAACCTATATGCACATACCTAGGGCACAACCAATAGGTGCAATCACTACACAGGCACCGTAATATCTATGACAAATAGCGCTGAGCACGACCAATGTATTGATTAAACGCAAATCATCACAGAGTTAGGTGTAAAATCGTCATTAAATCACTTCCAAATCTATCAAATTATATGTCTATGCTTCCCCTAATCACAGTGACAGCTTGACCAGTCAACCGCACCCTTCCAGTTGCGTTGTCCAACTTTAAGCCGATTGACGCACCGCGTCCCGGACAGCACTGATATGCTGAAATTAAAAAGTGTGTTTCAAATTCTACAATTTTAGTGAAAAACACCTTTGAATTCGGTCTGTCCATTCAGCTGGCCGCACCAGTAGTTCGAGAGGGCGCAGTGGGCGGAGCCTGTCCGAATTTTACACAGAAGTTATTTTTTAAACAAAAAATTAATAAATAAAAAAGTATACCACAAGCTGGGTCTTCGCGGACGCCCACCCAAGGCGCGAAGAAGCGAGACTGAAAGTCGTAATTTGAATTGGCGCTCTTTTGCGTGACTATGACGCCAATGAGCGCTTCGCTCCCAGTGAAGGCGTGTTTGTATGACCGCAGCAGTTCTGGCGGCTTGACGGGCAATCTCACGAACTGGTCGCTATAATGAATACAGTAAATGAATACCCTCTTACAATTTGCCCTTTTCCTGGGGACTTTGAGTTTAGGCTTATTGCCCCCCCCCCTTAAAATTATCCCCCATACTAAGCGAGCCACCGTCTAAGAGGCAAATTCTTCTGGGTTTGGGTGTATGCATGGTCGTGAATGGATGTGTGTGACATGTGCACGTGAGGGTGTTTGAGAGTGGGGTACTGACGTGGGTGCGTAGTGTACAATGGACCCTAACGAACTCTTCATTCAGCGCAAATAAAGCTGCTCACACATCAACCCCTCAAAAAGCCCCGCCGTCCTATAATTACCTAGCCTCCACCTCCCCATCTACGAGCCGAATTATAGGCTAATTATAGGTTTACCGTATACGATATGTTTGCTCAACGAAATGTAGCAAACTACGGTGCTCCGATCAAAAGTGAAATTACTGTATCCCCTTTCCGAGTGTCGTCATAATCTCGAACATGTACCGTAAATCCTCCAATAGTGCCCCCCTCTCCAATAGTGCTCCCGGGGCAAGAAGTACCATACGATTTGCGTACAGGGACACAAATCAAGCAGTAGTTACGCATATAAGTGATGTGTACACAGCTACACGTACCTACAATCATTAAGGAATCACTTTTCAGCTACTTTGAACTGTTAATCACCTAAGGAACGCAATACAACTCCAATAGTGCCCCGGGTAAAAAGAGATTGAAAGTATAGTGCCCCAGGGGCACTATTGGAGGATTTACGGTATGCGATTTTTTGTACACTGTGAAGAGTTCAAATTCCATAGGCACACTCACGTAGGCATCGTAGCGATGCGGAACAAGCAGAATTTGCCCACGGGAGTGTAGGCAGCGTCTTCGACCACGCACCCAAAGCTTTCCATTGTCTAAACCAGCTCGCTTTTGCGCTGGTCTTATTTTTTTTTCGCTACACCTCACAATTGCCCAGCAAAACCTGCGGCAGCCCCCCCCCCTCCCCACCCCCCATTACAAGCGCGCCCACCTGTTTCATTTCCTGCACCACTTCGTAAGGCAGTTCCTAAACACTTGTACGATTTTGATTTTTTTTTACGAAATCGCGACATGTGTACCATGTGGGCCGCGCCTTCTTGGGTGGGTTTCATCTGGTACTGAGGAAGGTCCATATGAATCGCGCCTCCTTCGGCTTTGCTGCAGTGCAGCTCTCCGGACAGCGTGTGAAACGTCAAGGTGCCGTTCGAATTGCCTGCAATGTTTTCTTTTATGCCCGTGCCGTGTGTTTGCATAACATTACAATGTCAGATGTAGTCGCGGCGTGCTTGCGTGCGTGCCTGCGTACGTGCGTGCGTGCATGCGTGCGTGTGTGTGTGCGTGCGTGCGTGCGTGCGTGCGTGCGTGCGTGCGTGCGTGCGTGCGTGCGTGCGTGCGTGCGTGCGTGCGTGCGTGCGTGCGTGCGTGCGTGCGTGCGCGCGTGCCGTGCGTGCGTGCTTGCGCGCGCGAACCAATTTCATTGAACAGCACGTGACTCGTCGCCATCGTTGCGTGACCGCACAACGGCACCTCTGTCGTCGGCGTCAGCCAGCGAAGGCCAAAATTCTTTGCTAAAAATTAGATTGCGTGTTCCTCGTTAGAAATTCTTACACTGGGTACAACAAATGATGATGTGCCTGTGGCAAATGTGCCGTCTTTTGGGACGGGGAACGCCGTCTCGGAAAGGTTCATTTCAGCCGCGATCGTTTGTAAGGTCCGCTCGCTGTGATTTGACTAAAAAGATAAGAACCAAGAAGATAAAAAAACTAAAAAGCTTCAATTGACTCGCTACAGAAACTTAGCTTGCGGCCTTCAACTCACCTTGGCGTCCGCGAGAAAAACGGCCGCGGGATTGCCCTTGAACATTTCGTCGGCGAACGCGTCCGCAGTATAGAGATTGTGAGACATTTGTATTTCGCCGAGCTTCTGCAAGCAAGTGAGCAGCGTGCAGTGGGGGCCTTCACTTTTCACCGGTGGTCCCCTGCAAACTTTTCGTACCGACCGAACTGGGTGCACTGGATCGGACTCGCGAGGGCGCCGCACTACGGCAACCAACAGATAACACAAACCTACCCACTCGTCGGGGAATGCACATTGAAGCTCGTTGGGCCAGGTGTTGCGCGTCAATTCGTGTGGAGCAATTGTTTTTTTAACATTCAAAATACCCACATTGGTATGCCAGCCATCAAATTAGGGGGGGGGGTGCACTATTGCAGAGGGCGTACTATTGTTTTATAACCTTCCGCTAGCCGTAGGTACTATTTGAAAGAGGGGTACTATTGGAAAATTTACGGTAATTACTACTGGAGTAAAGTGTTTTCATACACCACGGTAGCGCCCTAGTTTCATTGACTCAACACAGCAAGGAGTTGTGCTGGTTCTGATCGTGAAAGAAACGTGTATCGAACGCGTCACGCAGGAGGAATAGTGAAAACACAGTCCAAGTCCCAACGGCAAATTATATGTCCAGACTGCCCCGAATCACAGTGACAGCTTGGCCGGTCAACCGCACTCTTCCTTTCGCGTTGTCCAACTTTATGCCGACGGACGCGCCACGCCCCGGGCAGCACTGATAAGCTGAAATTGAAAATGTGTTGAAAATTACACAATTTAGAGAAAAAAAAACCGGTACCTTTAAATTCGGTCCGTCCACCAAGCTGTCCGCACCAGTAGTTTGAGAGGGCGCAGTGGGCGGAACCTATCCAAATTTTGCATACAATAGTCATTTTTGAATTTTTTAAAATTCAACAATACAGTACCGCAAGCTGGGTCCTCGTCGACGCCCGCCCAAGGCAAGAAGACCCGAGACTGAAAGTCGTAATTTGAATTGGCGCTCTTTTGCGTGATTATGGCGCCGATGAGCGCTTCGCTCCCAGTGTAGTCGTGGTCGTACGACTGACGCAGTTCCGACGGCTTGACGGGCAACCTCGTCAACTGGTCGCTATAATGAGTATAATGAGCATTCTGTTGTGTTTTGTGTTGCTCATTCAAGGTATTCTGCTTTGCATCCATGCTCCAACTTTGTTCTTTTCTGAATTTGATCTATTTATGTGTTTGAGTCTTGACAGCTCACCCTGCCTGTATATCAAAATTTAATATGGAAGCAGAAGCGTAGCGGCTCCGATCCAAACTCAAACTGTACGACGGCCGATTGTCGCTACGGGATCGCAGTAAACAGATTTTTAAAACTTCAAATTTTTCTCAAAAGGAGACTTCAATTTTTATTTTCTTTTTGAGTACTATGCTTAAAAAGAGGCTCACATACGTGGGCAGCGTGGCGACCCGGAACAAACAGTACTTCCCCTGGGGAGTGTAAGCCGCGTCCTCGACGACGCACCCAAAGCTCTCCAACGTCTAAACAAACCGCTTTTGCGCTTGTTGCACAGTACCTCACCATCGCCCAACTCGGCGCAAGCATTCGTTACTTGACTCGACCACACAGACGCGCAAGCATTCGTATACCTGTCTCATTTTCTGCACCGCTTCGAACGGCAATCCCTATACGTTTGACGGTGTTTAGCCATTTGATTGTCACGAATTGGCGCCATTTCGGCGCCACATACATACCAGGTGAGCAGCAGCGCCTACTTCTTGCGGCGCTTTCACCTGGAACAGAGGAAGGTCCATTTGGATGGTGTCTCCTTCAGCTCTGTTGCAGTGCAGCTCTCCGGACAGCGTGTGAAAGGTCAAGGTGGCGTTTGAATTGCCTGTAATGTTTTTATGTATGGCTGTGTGTTTGTATGAAGTTGGGTGCTTGCGTGCGTGTGCGCGCGCGTGTACGTGCGCGTGTACGTGCGTGCGCGCGCGCGTCTGTGCGCGCGCACGTGCGTGTGCGTGGTTTCGTGCGCACGCGTGAGTGCGTGCATGCGCGTGAGTGCGCATATGCGCGCATGCGTGCGTGCGCGTGTACGTGCGTGCGTGCGCCAACCGATTTCATTGAACAGCACGTGACTGGTGGCCAACGTTGCGTGACCGCACAGTGGCAGTTCCGCAGTGGGCGTCAGCCAGCGAAGTTCAAAATTCTTCGCTAAATGACATATCGTACTTTGTTGGCAATTGTTATGCTATGTGTATGTAGCTACTACAATATATGATGTACCTGTTGCAAATGTGCCGTCCTTTGGAAGAGGAAACGCCATTGCGGGAAGGTTCATTTCAGCCGCGAGCGTTTTTTGAGCTTGGTCGCTGAGATTTGACTAAAATAGCGACAAGAATATCGCAATAGTGCCAATTGGCACGCATTTGTAGCTTCACTCACGCATTTGGACAGTTAATAGTATTGAGACGGACGAAACGAAGAGTTTCCTTTAAAACTTAGAAGTTTGCCAACGTACTTTGCAGCCTTGACGTGCATACACTATGTGTAGGTGACTCACTTTGGAATCCGCGAGAATAACAGCCGCGGGATTGCCTTTGAACATTTCGCCGGTAAAGGCGTCCACAGTGTAGAAATTGTGCGACATTTTCATTCGGTTCTCCAAGCAAGGTGCGCAGCGTCTAGTATTGCTGAGTTTTTTTTGACAACTTCTGTGGTTCCGTCACACTGGCTGACTCAGCAGAGCAGATCTCCTAGGGCAACCAACAAGACGCAAAACTCGAAGATCAAGACGAGATAACGCCACAACAACGAGCCAATCGTACATGTGTGTACCTAAAACTACTGGTCAAGTCCAGTTGTAGCAACAATTCATCAATAATGTCCCGCTGAGGAGCGCCGCGTTCTCAGGCAGCAACAAAGATGTCCCCGATAGATCAAGCGCCGTCCCCTTCTAGCAACACCGTACTCCCGAATTCCGGGACGCTCACTCTGTATGCGGCGCGTGCCGCGCCGTTTTAGCAAGCGAAATTCAAGCAACGCAACCCTGTGTGGCGTTAAGAACTGTGAAGATGCGCGGTTAAGAAAAATCTGTAAGTGGCTGTAAAGAAAGGAGTAAGGACAGGGGGCGTATGGGTAGTCGAAACTGAAAACGCCCTTGCGACGCCTCTCTCTCTCTCTGCTGCTCTGCGGAGGTTTACACGGCGCGAGCGCCGCTCGTCGTGTAAACCTTCGCGTCGTCGTTTTCGGTTGCAACGACGACGACGAGCGGCGCTCACCACAAAGCGGCATCAGGCGGCATCAGGCGTGCGGAAACCAAAAACCGTCCGATGCTCAGCGATGCTCAGCGCAGCGCACGCACATCCCTTTCTCGTTGTTCAAAATGCTAAAATAACGCCAAATTTCGTCAATAAACACTTCGCACAAGCAACTACAGTTGCCAGTCAAAAATCTAAACCGCAAAACGTAGAATGTCCTACGCATGGCAAGCCGTCGAATGCCATTCCAAATCTCAACTGAAAATCATCACATACGCAAGGTTCCCCTGATCACAGTGACAGCTTGGCCGGTCAACCGCACCCTTCCCTTTTTCGTTGTCCAACTTCAGGCCTAACGAAGCACCCCGACCTGGGTAGCACTGATACGCTGCAATTTCAAAAGCGGTTGGAAATATCAAATAAAATATTTCAGAAAAATACCTTTGAATTCGGTCTGTCCATCCAGCTGACCGCCCCAGTAGTTTGCGAGTGCGCAGTGAGCCGAGCCTACATCCGCACAATAGTGACACTGTGCTAATTTTTTGAAACATTCAAATTTGCATAATACGTACGTACCCGTGGCGGGGTCTTCAGCAATGCCCGCCCATGGCGCGAAAAAGCGAGATTCAAAATCATAGTTTGAATTGGCACTCTTTTGCGTGACTATGACGCCTATGAGGCTGGCTTTGGCCCCATTGCAGGTCTGCTGCAGTTCGGACGGTTTGACAGGCAGCGTCGTGAACTTGTCGCTAGAATGTTCATCGACGAAATATCGAACTACAGAAGTACATACATACACCTACACGAACAAGGGCCTGCACACTAATTCGGTAGGATCGCTATCTAGCGAAATCAACAGTACAACAACAAAACAAAACAGACACACTTGGGCATTGTGGCCACTCGGAACAAACAGAACTTGCCAACTTGAGTGTAGGCTGCGTCATCGACGACGCAGCCGTAACTTTCCCAATGTCTAAACAAATTGCTAATTAAAACTAGAAAAAGTGTCGAGCTTTGCGCAACATCTCAGGTCACCATTCGCAGGTCATTCATTCGTCTACAACCAAACCCCCGCCATCCCCCTCGGGTCCAGCTTACCAAACTGTCTCATTTTCTGTACGGCTTCGAAAGGCAGCTCCTAGAAATTGCAAAAGACGTTTTGCTATACTAAGGTATAGTTGCATCATTACGAATACGCGCCAACAGTCGCGTCGTCTACAGCGCATTCTTTTTTACCATGTCCTCTGTCACAGGTTTCATCTGGAATTGAGGAAAGTCCATTTGGATCGCGCCTCCCTCGGCTTTGCTGCAGTGTAACTCTCCGGATAGTGTGTGAAAAGTCAAGGTGGAGTTTGGATTTCCTGCAATTTTTTTACGTTTGCGTGTTTGGCCTAACCATATCAAGCATAGCGCAGGCAGTCGACACCGTGCGTACGTGCGTGCATGCGCGCGTGCATGCGCGCGCGCATGCGCGCGCGCATGCGTGCGTGCGTGCGTGCGCGCGCGCGCGCGCGCGCTGGCGCGCGTGCGTAGGTGCGCAAACCAATTTCCTGGAACAGCACGTGACTCGTCGCCAGCGGTGCGTGACCGCACAACGGCACCTCTATCGTCGGCGTCATCCAGCGAAGGCCAAAATGTTTTGCTTAAAAGAAAAATAATAAATTGCTTACATTTGAGTGCAATGCAGTAAATAGTGCGCCTGTTGCAAATGTGCCGTCCTTTGGTAGTGGAAACGCGGTTTCGGAAAGATTCATTTCTGCCGCGATCGTTTGCAGAGTTGGGTCGCTGTGGTTTGACTAAAACACAACGCAGGTGGCTTAAACTCGCTGGTCAGGTCGCAGGTCCGATGCAGCACGCGGCTTAACCTATTTGGGAGTCTGTGAAGGTAACCGCTGCGGATTGCCTTTGAAGATTTCATCGGCAAAAGCGTCGACAATGTAGAGATTGTACGACATGGTCCTGCACTGTAATCCGTTGAGCAAATTGGCGGTGTGGGTTGGGGAGCTAATACGTGGAATGGTTGGGGCGGAGGGGGGAGTGGGAATACTTGTTTGTACG
>JASAMY010002930.1:0-22761 GCA_030248085.1 Paralinhomoeus sp. GSCO2_6 | reverse complement strand
CGGAAACTCGAGACGCTTCGGCCTCTTGTGCGCACGGTGCGGGGTTTGATTCTTGGTAAAAACCCACTACCGAGGAAACCCGCTGTTGCTATTCCAGATTACAGATAGCGTTCTTCCTCACGTATTCAGCGGCTCTCGTGGCTAATGTGCGCCTCTGACAGAAGGTATCGTAGAGACGAGTAGACTACTCGGGTATAGCGTCGCCCCGAATCCAACAACCACGCGCGCCGTTGTGTGTGGTCACCTTGGAGCAGCGCTCGTTGAAGCAGAACCGAAAGTTGTCGACGTCCGTGCGCCTGCCGACGTGCGCGCAGCAGCTGCAGCTCTGCGTCTCCGCGCCCATCATGCGCGCCAGGGGCCCCAGCAAGGGCGCACCGCTGGCCAGCAGCCGCGCGGCCAGTCGCGTCGTATGGCCCTCGGACGCGAACGCGCGCAGCATCGTCTTGTAGAGATAGCCGCGATCCGACAACAGCGCGCTGTACAGCTGTAGCGCCCTGAAATGTCGGTCAACCAACGCGTGTCAACCACCAATGGGTGGCGGATCTAGAAATATCGTTCAGTCAGAGAGGGAGGGGGAGAATTTTGCAAACTGGTAGGGTACCCTGTTGGAATATGTGGATTTCGGAGGCGGTGCGGCGGGATGTTCCACCACCGACAGGCATTTTTTTGCAGCAAGTAGGCACGCTGGGCGGGCAGTTCCTTCCCCCATCTCCGATATCGGAAGGTGCAAACTCACCGCGCCTTCCTGCGGCCCGGCATGAAGAGGCCGCAGATGTAGGGTCGGAGTCGCATAGCGTACGGCTGCAGCAGCACCGTCACGAACGCGCCCCCGGCGGTGTAGGCCATTTGCTGAACTTCCGCCGGTCGGTCGCGGAGTTGGACATACGCCTACGGAACCTTGTAGAGTGCATAGTCTGGCGGGTCGGGAGGCGCGAAACAGTGGCGCCAGTCCGCGGACAGAGAGGCGTTCTTGGCGTCCGGCAAAAGGGCCTCCAGCACGTCGCGATAGATGCCGGCAATGTCGCCTGAGGAATGAAAGGGGTGGGAGATATTTTTTTTGGATTGAGGGCAATGCTAGGGGGGCCGGCAGCTCCATGACGCCTTCCTGCCTCGAGGCAGACTAGCCACGAGCCATTCGGAAGAACGCCATCTGCAGTCTAGGGCAGCGACAGCACGTAAAACATCATCGACAAAGAACTGTTCGTTAAAGGGCCCCTCAAAAATCGAACCCAGGACCGTGCGCGCGAGACGCCGATTCTCTACCACTAGGCCATTGCTATCCGTAAGCTGTGTGTGTGTGTGTGTGGGGGGGGGGGGGGGTCGCGGCCTACCTTCTCCGCTGATGGACAGACTGAAGAAGGAGAGCATGTCGAGTGCCGTCTCTTTCTTGCCAAAGTATTCGTAGAGAGAGTCGGCGAAGTCGGTGACGACAATGTCGGCAAGGACGGCCACCGTGGGCATGACCAACGCCACGAAGGTCAGCACCAGTGCCCTAGAAGTGCGGCGAGTAGCTCAGTGCTAGGGCGTTGTCTCCACGCTCCCGTGGTCGGGGGTTCGACTCCCGCCACGTACGTACCATTGCCGAGTTACCGTAATCCGTATGCCCTTGGGCAAGGGATGCACGCATTTCATTGCACAGAAATAAAGTTAAAAAGACGCCTAAGTTAACGCCTACGAAAGAGCCGTACCTGAGGAAGCGCGACTTCTCGGAGGCGGCGAGCGAGAGACTGAGCGGGTAGACGTAGCTGCGGCGCTCCTTGGGCAGCAGCGGCAGCACCGTCTCCCGGTTGACGACGTCGCGCCGTCTGTCGACTTCGGTCAGGTCGGCCGTCACGTAGATGTTGTCCAGTTCGTCGCTCTTGCGGTACTGCCGGTAATAGTGGACCGCCTTGAGCAGAGGCAGTGCCAGCCAGACCATGCTCAAGAAATTCAGCGACAACAGCAGCCAGGAGACCAGGCGATTAAACCTGCGCATGCTGGCGCGAGTGACTTTGAGAGGAGCATTGAGCGCTCAATTGAGCGAGAGCACAATGGTAAGGCGTCGTCTCGACGCGCTCGTGGTCGGGGGTTCGACTCACCGATTGGGGCATGGAAGAGATGACTGTTCTCATCGTTTCATGTAAAAACGTTTCATGTAAAAAAAAAGTTTATGTAAAAAAAAGACAGCAGCGAGCGGCAGGACGTACGTGTCGACGTAGCCGTCGACGACCTCCTTGAAGAGCGTGGCGTTTGTGGAGAAATTGGTCGACGACTCGTAAATGTCGCGCAGTTCCACGTCGACGAATAACTCCTTCTCCACGCTGCGAATGCCGTCCTTGATGCCTTTCAGGAGCCTTCAACCGGTGGAACGGCCTCTTCTCGGCAAAGGATACCCCACAAGGAATGGTGGCAGCAGCAGACCGAACCGCTCTAGTTGCTCCTGCTGCAGGGAGTCGGTGACGGCCTTGGGCATCGTGCAGAAGAACTCCAAAAAGCGCGCCATCTCGCACAAGGAAGTGAGGGTGGCGATGAAGGAGCAGACGCCGTGATTGAGAAAGTGGCCGATCAGTGGAATCCAACTGGTGTTCTGGCGACACCAGCCGACCACGTCCTGGATGATGCGTCGACACTGCCAGAACGGCGTCATCGCCACCTCCAGGCAGTGGACGTTCAGCTGAAGACAACAACGCAACGTCTGTCTGTCGTCGGCCCTACATACCGTACACCCGATAATCAGCCCCTGCGGCTAGTTGTTTCATTCGGGCCGTAGGAGGGGGGGGGGCTGATTGCAAGGGGCTAGTATACTGGAAGGGTCCATCCATGTGCGGGGGGAACTTTGTTGGCGTAGAGGTTTCGAAAGGAAAAATACACTGCGCCCACACGTCAGTACACTCTCGTGTACACGTAGACGCAGGCGCGTACACATATGCGCGCCCATACATACACCCAGACACTCAAAATATTGCGTTTGGGGGGGGGGGGGGGGGGTGGGCTACGCGCCAATGAACTCAGCCCTCCCAGGAATGGGGGGGGGGTAATGTAGGGGGGGGGCTATACAGGATATACGATACGGTAATTCGAAATTGCGCAGCCACCGACTCTTTTCAGGTAGTTGACGACCAGCTTGAGAATGGACACGGCCTTGGTGAGGACCGCGTGCACCCTGGCCATGGCGTGTCGGAGTTTGGCGTCGAGCGTGTCGACGCGGTCCGCGACGCCTCGCAGTGGCTCCAGTCGACTGCTGAGCGCGTTCCGCGAGAGGTCCTCCACCTGGGGGAGTGCGGCTTGGAAACGGACGCAGTGGTAGAGAATCGGCCTATTGCGCTCGCTTCCGGGTTCGATTCTTGACGGACGGGCGAAGACTTCCCCGTCTCCCGTGCTGTCGCTGCCTAGGCTGCAGAGGGGTTCTCTTCCGAACGTCTTTGGCGGCCTAGTGGCTCTAGGCGTGGCAAAAGGCATCATGGAGTACGCGATATGGACCATGTACGGCCTCCCAGCGTTGCCCCCGATCCAACAACAGCGCTCGCCGCCCAGGGAAGAGGCGGACGCCGACCTCGGTCGTCTCCTTCTGCAGGACCTCACGGACGCAGGCGACCGAGAGGACGACGGAGCGCGTGTTGACCGCGACGCTGTTGGCCGGCCCCTGGAGGGCCCACATGGCGACGAAGAGCAGCAGGAGGCCCCTGACTCGGCGCGTCGTCATCTCGGGCACCGCGAGCCAGCCCACGCAGCGCGCCGCCGGCCAGAGCAGCATGGCGCAGACGAACAGCTGCGTGCCGGCGCCCACGTATATGCCAGTCGCGATGGGATCGCCCACGTACTTGAACGTGATCAAGAGGAAGAACAGGAAGCCTAAATCACGAAAATTTTGGCAACTTTTTGGAGGAATTCCTGTCGACAGACCCAGAATGTGGCCCATGAGGAGACAGGCGAGTATTTTCAGCAGAAATCGAACAACGGAATCCGGCGAAAAAAGTGCGCCCAGTAAAGGTACGCCCCGCAGTCGCTCCCAGGTGGGAAAGAGCGCGCAGGCTTTCTTCGACAGAGTCGCGCAGAACCCGTACCGTCGGCGCTTGCCCTGCCGACTGCGAGCGACATTGTCGACAGCACGCTCTAGAGAGGACATAAATGCGTATGTACAAGTACTACAAACCACAGCCACACAAAATATGCCGCACGCACCGAGAGAGGAGACAGACAAGGATAAGGCGACCCGGTGTTTTATGAGAAAAGCGTTGCTCTTGATCAACTCCATGGTCAAGCAAGACCTTCAGCAGTTAACTTTCAACAAACGAAACGCTACAGTACGACAGATTGTTTAATTTACCTTTGCATACGATTTTTATACAAGTATAGTACAACAAATAATATAGTAAAAGGCAAATTTATAAATTTGCATATAACAAATTGCGCCAACGCACCGTCAAATGCGCTCGCGCTGACACCGTCAAATGCACAGATAGGCTAGCGCGCAGCAGCAGGCACCGCACCACACCACATGCACGCTCGAACGCGCAGGCACGCACGCACGCACACATGAACATGGACATGTGCATGCACGCACGCAGGCATGCAGGCATGCACACATGAACATGGACATGTGCACGCACGCACTGGCACGCACGCATGCATGCACGCGCGCGCAAGCGCGCACACACGCACGCACGCACGCACGCACGCACGCACTCGTGCACGCACATGCACGCACGCACACACGCACGCGCACGCATGGACATGCACATGGACATGGACATGCGCACACACGCCCATGCACGCACGCACACACGCACGCGCACGCATGGACATGCACATGGACATGGACATGCGCACACACGCCCATGCACGTGCGTGAACGCAAGCGCGCACGCACGCACGCACTCGCGCACGCACTCGCGCACGCACATGCACGCGCGCATGCATGCACGCGCACGCACGCAAGCGCGCGCGCACGCACGCACGCACTCGTGCACTCACATGCACGCACGCACGCACGCACGCACGCACGCACGCACGCACGCACGCACGCGCACGCATGGACACGCACATGGACATGGACATGCGCACGCACGCCCATGCACGCACGCGAACGCAAGCACGCATGCACGCACGCACTCGCGCATGCACATGCACGCGCGCATGCATGCACGTGCACGCACGCACACGCACATGCTGAAAAAGCCTCCATTTTAAACAATCAATTCTCTTCAGTTTTTGTGACTGACAATAATGAGCCATTGGGATTGTCTTCCCAAATCCAAGTGCGAATGTTACCTCCAAACCTCGCTGAATTTGACATTTATCTAGCGCTTTCTAAGTTGCCCAATAGGTTCTCCTCAGGAACCGATGGAATTCCACAGTACATATTAAGACACGCTTTTTGCAAAAGCCAACCCTGAGGTGGCCAAATCCCCCAAAGTTCCTTCGATTGTCTTGAAAATCAGCTACCTAGACCAGAATTTCGCGAGCATTCCGAAAATCAGCTCAGAATTTCCATTTTCCGTCCTGAACTTTTGTTATGCGCAAAAGACCATTTTACGGAAAACGATTTTTACGGTTTCAGTTTTTGGCCCATATGTTTAGATTCCGCGCTTGAATTTTAAATCTGATGATAGATTCGGAATCCTCGTAAAATTCCGCGTCTCCTGAAGCTGAAATCATGCAAATCAAAGTTACGCAATAGTGTGAAATTACGGGTTAGAAAAATTTGATAATCGGAAAAGATGGGTTTTTTTTGTGTGGTTTGCGCATCTTACATTTGCGCACCACGAAACCTATACCCAGTGGATAGCGCGTTTCATTGCGCGTCGAATGAGCTATGAACGAACAAAATTCGGGCATACGTCAAGATCGAAAAATGCGTTTGAAGTTGCCAACTGCAATACATATAAAGTTCAGTTTTTGGCACATATGTTCGGATTCCGCCATTGAATTTCAAATCTGATGGTAGATTCGGAATCCTCGTGAAATTTCGCGTCTCCTGAAGCTGAAATCATGCAAATCGAAGGTACGCAAAGGTGTGAAACTATGCGTTAAAGAATTCGATCGTTTCATAACAAAGTTTGGTTTTGTTAAAATCTGGGTTTTTGTGCGCGTGGTTTGCGCATTTTACATTTGCGCACCACGGAACCTACCCCCGCGGATAGCGCGTTTCATTGCGCGTCGAATGAGCTATGAACAAACAAAATTCGGGCATACGTCAAGATCGAAAATGCGTTTAAAGCTGTCAACTGCAGTACAAAGCAATTTCGCCTGACAATGGAGCTGTCTACATATTGCACCATAAACCCTCTGAGTAGGCGTCTGAGGCCAACCGTTTCATTATCGACGTAGGAGGTGTGCACATTTTACAGGGGGGGGGGGGGCAGAAGGCCCATTGTGTGGGCAGTTTTGTTGCCAATCGCCACATGCTATTGAGACATTTTTTGTGTAGGTATATACGCACTTCGTGTACACATGAGCGCATACTCGCCCACTTTCACATAAACTAAAATTTTGGCATGGTGGTGGGGGGGAGGGGGGTGGGCAGGTGGTAATTGCAAGGGAGGATTAGAGGCTTTGCGGTATTTTCTTTTGAGCGAACAATGGAATGCAGTCTTATTTACATTCGATTATCGATTGATTGTATGTTGGCATGCATGAACCATCATAACGGAAGTTGCTATGTTTACTTATTTCGCCATGGATTTTTAGAATTCTCAAAACAGGATGACCAGTTTGTCCTTCAACCAGTTTGTAGAAAGGAATTTTATATTGTGGCTCACTCCATCTGTCCCTAAATATAACGTAGCAGCCACAAGACGAGCTGGGAGTTGGGCGCTTCAAAGAGCAGCGGGACACATGGGGATATTGATGCCTCGATTGGTGCACGACCAGATTGGTCGGACTGCTTGACACATCGCGCATATCGTAAACACTCTAATAACCCCCTCCCACATCGTTCAATCATTCAGTCCCAACGCTAACTATGTTCAGTGTAAGGGGGGCTGCATGGGCATGCTGCATCTGTATGCACTTGTAGCCTTGTAGGTCTACGTGAAAGTGTGTGACAGTGTATGAGAGTGTGCCCACGTTTGTGTGACGTGCGTTTATATGTGCCATGTGGCGATTGGCAACAAAACTGCCCACACAATGGGCCTTCTGCCCCCCCCCCCTCCCCCTTGTGAAATGTGCCCACCTCCTATGTCGATAATGAATGGCAAATCAGAGGGTTTATGGTGCAATGTAGACAGCTCCATTGTCAGGCGAAATTGCTTTGTACTGCAGTTGACAGCTTTAAACGCATTTTTCGATCTTGATGTATGACCGAATTTTGTTCATTCATAGCTCATTCAACGCGCAATGAAACGCGCTATCCGCGGGGGTAGGTTTCGTGGTGCGCAAATAAAAAATGTTCAAACCGCACGCACAAAAACCCAGATTTTAACAAAACCAATTTTTTTATGAAACGATCGAATTCTTTAACGCATAGTTTCACACCTTTGCGTAACTTCGATTTGCATGATTTCAGCTTCAGGAGACGCGAAATTTCACGAGGATTCCGAATCTACCATCAGATTTGAAATTCAATGGCGGAATCCGAACATATGTGCCAAAAACTGAACTTTATATGTATTGCAGTTGGCAACTTCAAGCGCATTTTTCGATCTTGACGTATGCTCGAATTTTGTTCGTTCATAGCTCATTCGACGCGCAATGAAATGCGCTATCCACTGGGTATAGGTTTCGTGGTGCGCAAATGTAAGATGCGCAAACCACACGAAAAAAACCCATATTTTCCGATTATCGAATTTTTTTAACCCGTAATTTCACACCATTGCGTAAATTTGATTTGCATGATTTCAGCTTCAGGAGACGCGGAATTTTACGAGGATTCCGAATCTATCATCAGATTTAAAATTCAAGCGCGGAATCTGAACATATGGGCCAAAAACTGAAACCGTAAAAATCGTTTTTCGTAAAATTGTCTTTTGCGCATAACAAAAGTTCAGGACGGAGAATGGAAATTCTGAGCTGATTTTCGGAATCCTCGCGAAATTCTGGTCTAGGTAGCCTATTTTCAAGACAATCGAAGGAACTTTGGGGGATTTGGCCACATTAGGGCAGAATAGGTTGGTTTTTACAAAAAGCGTGTCTTAAAGAGAGTGGCCCTTGCAATTGCCTACCCACTTATGCGAATTTTCAACTTACATATCCTTGACTACAGCCCAAGTACCACCCAACTGGCTGTGCGCAAACATTACACCCGTGTTTAAAAGGGCGCCAAAAACAACGCCTCTAATTACAGACCAATTAGTATTACCAGTACTTTATGTAGACTTTTCGAAAGTCTTATCAAAAAACATGTGCTTGCGCACTTGCAATTAAATGGGTTAATCAGCCCTGTGCAACATGGTTTTCTGGCCAAACATAGCACTGCTAGTCAACTTCTAGCATGTCTGAATAACTGGACTAAAGAATTGGATGCTAGGCAACCTGTTGACATATGGAATAGCGCACTCAATTACCAATTGGCTCAGTACCTGGCTAACAAATCGCACCCAACGGGTTAAAGTAAATGACACTTTTTCTGAGAGCGCACCAGTTGGTAGTGGAGTCCCTCAAGGTAGCGTGCTAGGTCCACTCCTTTTTCTTATTTTCATCAACGACTTGCCAGCTGTTGCAAACCATGCACGCATGCGGACGCGCGCATGCGCACGCTGGCACGCACGCACACACTTGAACATGGATAAATAATGTTGCATAAGTTGGTAGAGATACACAAAAAACACTGCCACCATTTACCCAGCACTGCTTTGTGATGCGGCAAGATGTGCTGCCTATTTTATAAAAACATGCGCCACGGGGGTTGGGGGTTGGGGAGTCGCAGAACGCTATTAGCCCGAAAAAGTTAGAATGAAAGGGAAAACCAAACGGAAGGAGAAGGGGACGAGTCTGGAAGGGGACAAAGTAATTATTTGGGTGCCTTATGATATGCGCCTATTTTTGTCTGATTTGTCGCCTCGCGGAAGCTATTAGTTCTAAACTAGAGTTTTAATCAAATCAAATCAATGGTCCTATTGATGCAAGCACCAACACAGTACAGGGACCGTAAAACAACGCACGAGGTACGAAAGGCGATGCATGATGAATCAGGGTGTACGCGTCAGCGTACAACCCTAATATGTGACGACTTCTCAATGCGGGTTTTTGAATTTTCGATCGCCTATAACTTTTGATTGCCTGAACGGATTTCGGCGCGTTATGGCTCAAATAAACCGCCTTCTTCTGGGGCATCGAACGCGCCATAACGCGTTTCCTTGTTTTACTGAATGGGGTCAGTAGTTCCAAAAATGTTTCGCAAACGCGTCTTTTTTTTTTCATGTTCTCTGCCACTTTTTTGGAGCGCCGCTTGCGAACGCCAAGAGCTATTGGCCTGAAACTTGGCGTGTAAGCGCGACCCATGATGGCATTTTCAACATGCAAAGCATTTGCCTCTAGGTCCTACCAGTGTTGAGTTATGGCCGATTTTCCCCGTTTTTTTGGACATAGTCGTTTTTTTGGCCAAAATTTTGTGCGCTATAGGCGCCTCAACCGCTCATCGCAGAGATTTGCTATAATGGTGAAAGTTGATCGCCTAGACATGTAGCATTGTACTTTCAACAAATTGGGCGCGACCAGTGTCTATATCGACAATGGCGATTTTTTTTGATAGTTCCGACAAGAGTAAAACTCCAAAAAATGCCATGTAAACCCCCAATTTTTTTTTATTTTCGTGAACAATACGTCAAGGCGAGTCGTCGGTGGTCAATGCTTTTAAAATTTCATCACTGGATAATGAGATATGAGCTCCTAAACCTTCGAAAAATGATTTTACTTTTAATTTTTTTTTTAATAATTTTTTTGTTAAAGTAATCGGCATGAAACTTTGCAAACATATGCTGTATACAATCAGAAATTAATCCCCCAAATGGATTCTTCCTAAATGCCCACAATCTTGAGATCCGGAACACTTAGTAATGTTGCGTCTTGTTGCGTCTAATGGACAACAAATCGAGAGGTCGCGAGTTCGACTCCCGCTGGCGTCTCTGCCATCTCTTAAAAACCAATCAATATTGCGTTACCCCAGTGTCCCTTCCTGCCCCACCCATGTTGTTCCCATGAACCACCCTGCATTTTTTTCAGTTTTTTCGTTTTTCTTTTCAGATGTTAAAATATTTTTTGGCTGACTTCAAGTGCTTTTGGGATGTGCACTCTCATGTGCAACCTCACAAGGCACACATTCACGCACGCACGCACGCACGCACGCACGCACGCACGCACGCACGCACGCACGCACGCACGCACGCGCGCACGCACGCACGCACGCACGCACGCGCGCACGCACGCACGCACGCACGCACGCACGCACTGACGCACGCACGCACGCACGTCCGCCCTCACTCTTGCATGCGCGCACGCACACACCGACGCACGCAAGCATGCCCGCACTCTCGCATGCACGCACTCGCCCACGCACGCACGCACGCACGCACGCACGCACGCACGCACGCACGCATGCACGCACGCACGCAAGCACGCACGCAAGCACGCACGCACGCAAGCACGCACGCACCGACGCACTCTCGCACGCACGCACGCACGCACGCACGCACGCACGCACGCACGCACGCACGCATTTTCGTACGCATGCACGCACGCACGCGCGCACGCATGCACGCACGCACGCACGCCGTAGTTGACCACAATCTTGGCCGCGCAGAGGGTCGCATAGGACGCGTCCTCAACGAGCATGGTGGTTGTGGTGGCATCCTCGTGGTCGGGCTTGGGGTAACGAGCGCGTCACGCGCCACTCGCTGGTGTTCAGCCCCTGATTCTGTAACTCGAGGAGTTGCAACACGTCCTTGGTTGTCGAGACGTTGCCCAGGAAGGAGGTGTTTGTAAAGAAATTCTACAGTTTTGAACTTGTACACTGTACACATTTTTATTTAATACGACGTTTCGGCTACGACACCCCCTCCCCCCACAGAATGGTCTCTGGCGTCCCCCCCCCCCCACCCACTTTAAAAACCCGGTTACATGTATGCTACTGTGGTAGGGAAACTCACGCCCCCTGTGTGGGTGCACCTTGTTTGCACCCGAAATCCGTGCACGCGTGGGAGCACATTTCGTACATATCAATACGAAAAAACACTGTATTAAGGAAAAATTTGTAGGCAGCTGCAAAAAAGGGGAATATGTGACTTCCGTAGAGCTGAAGTCCACTTTGAAAAAAGATTGTATAAATAAGAGCATTGCAGTGGAGTCCACTTTGAAAAACGATTGTATAACAGCATTGCAGTTAATGTGGAGTCCATTTTGAAAAACGATTGTATAAGAGCATGCAATGGTATGAACAATCAATTTGCTTGTCACATATTCGGCGTTTTTAGCGTGAGCTATTTTGGCATATTTCATTTCGGACAACAGTCATTCTAGTGACATCACTGTTGCCCAGCTAAAAGTGACACACACCACTGCCCTACGCACATTGCAGATAGAACTAAAAACCATAAGCGCAACTGGACTCTTCGTGTGGTGTGGTATGTATTTCAATGCTGCTGATTACGGATTCTCAAAGGACAGGTAAATGATAAGTTTCAAATCGGTAATGTAGATTGTGTTTGTAGAACAGCTCCTTAAATTATTCGTGAAGTGCCTGTTGTGCATATTCTCCATCCATTAACACGACAAATTTCTGTTACTGTGCTTCAAAGAATCAGTTATCCCAAATCCAGACTGCACGTATGTTTGCAGAATAGAACAATTTGTAGGTATCGTAATTCGTAATTCATAATGTACGTGCGTGCTGCGTGCGTGCGCGTGTGAGTGTGTGTAGGTAGATACCCCTATGCGCTTTTCCTAGTATGCTAAGTGCCACTGTATTCTGTCATCATGTAGCGAGCGCTAAAAACGCCGAATATGTGACAAGCAAATTGATTGTTCATACCATTGCATGCTCTTATACAATCGTTTTTCAAAATGGACTCCACATTAACTGCAATGCTGTTATACAATCGTTTTTCAAAGTGGACTCCACTGCAATGCTCTTATTTATACAATCTTTTTTCAAAGTGGACTTCAGCTCTACGGAAGTCACATATTCCCCTTTTTTGCAGCTGCCTGCAAATTTTTCCTTAATAACACTGTTTCACCATCTACTACGGCATTCTTCACCCGCGAGGGAAGGTGGGCCGTCCACCTGGCACGAATTTCGCGCCGCAGCCCTGGAGCCGCCCTACCTACACCGATAAACTACCCTAAACTACCAAATGCATGACTAACACAGAATACTAATTAAGGAAAAATTTGCAGGCGGCTGCAAAAAAAGGTGAATATGTGACGCTCTTTTGTTGGAGCCCAGTTTGAAAAAGAGGGGTATCAATTAAGGCATGCCTCATTTATGTATAGCCACTTATGCTTTGCAGCTGATCAACTTCAGTTTGAACAAACCGTGTATAAAAACCAAACCAAACGCAGCAACACGTCACATATTTGGCACTTTTTGTGTTCGCGTGCATAAGAAAGGAGCAGTGGCAATTATAGGACCTACCTAACTGGACTGGAACACCCTGCATTCACATATGCCGCACGACTAAACGCCACGTGGTTGTGAGACAGGCAGGAAGAACCCCAGGGTCTTGCACATGGACCACTATGCAGATGTACGCACGTACGCACGCACGTACGCACGCAAACACGTTGTATAGGAGCAGAGCGTTATTGGGTGAAATGCCAAAAAGGGAATGACGAATGGAGCCAGTACCGTATGCACACCTACACATCACTAACTGAACTGTAGTGGCAATCCACATCTCACAAATGCTAACAAGGTGCCGATTATTTATGTAGGAACTTTGGCTGTGCCAGGTCAATGGTAAAGGATTGCTGTTGCGTTTTGGGTGAGTGAGATGGCTTACACAAAAAAAGTGCCGAATATGTGACGTGTTGCTGCGTTTGGTTTGGTTTTTATACACGATTTGTTCAAACTGAAGTTGATCAGCTGCAAAGCATAAGTGGCTATACATAAATGAGGCATGCCTTAATTGATACCCCTCTTTTTCAAACTGGGCTCCAACAAAAGAGCGTCACATATTCACCTTTTTTTGCAGCCGCCTGCAAATTTTTCCTTAATACAGTGTTTTTTCGTAAGACAAACATCGATGCGTAAAACCTATACAGGGCACACGCACGCACGCACGCACGCAGGCACGCACGCACACATGCATGCATGTACGCATGCACGCATGCACGACATATGTACCATGTATGACATATGTAGCGTGTTCGGTAGAATCCCTCGAGTGCAGTAGGAGACACTCATCATACAGAATGTGAGCATGTGGATTGAAAATAGGTACGCATGTATTTTTTTGGTTGACCAAAGTTGTGCACAACTAATTGTCATGCAAATGATACAAAGCAGGATGACCAATCAGCAAATGGCACAGCATGCAGAGAAACTACAAACAGAAGCCACTGCGGATAATTGTGTGTGTGTGTGCGTGCGTGAGGGCGCGTGCAGTTGTGCTATATTGCTGCATCGTAGCATAGTGGTGTAAAGAATCAAAATGATCGCTATAACTAGGCGGTCAACTTTTGTGTTTTAGCCGAAGTGATGCGACGTACCCACATCGAGTTTTTTTGTGAAGCAGCCCATTTGACGGTGTGCGTGCGTGCGTGCACATCTGCAGTGCCATAATGGTTATTTATTTTTTTATTTATTTATTTATTTATTTTCGGTAACGCGGCACCCACAGTGCAACAACACAGTACAGTGCAGCGGAGACACACAAGTGCCATCACGGAAGGAGGGGGCGACAACTCACGACTGACTACACCATATCATCGCTTACAAATCTGCATCACTATTTTAAATTTAAATATGGCCAATTATTGTGTATGGGGGGACAGAGTCGCCATGTAGCTCAATGCTACGTACTGTCAGGTAGTCAGAAACAGCTGAGTTGAACAACCCTTCGAGAGCGAGTAGTCTGTGCATGTGACTGTGCGTGGGCGAGACCGAGGTCAGATTACCTACAGTAGGTTTTTATAATCTGACCTGTAAAAACTGTTCAATGTTCGAATCTTTTTCGAGACGCCTTTTAAAGCTAGCGGTAGAAGGAGCACTGACCGTGTCAACAGAAAGGGAATTCCAGGCGGCAATAATGCGGTGTGAAAAGAAATTAGATTTATATAGGGTCCGGTGTGCAGGGACATATAGTTTGAATTGATGTCCACGGGTATTGGGGCCATCAGCAAGCTGAAAATAGTCTTCAAATTTGAGGGCACATTGCTTGTGTATAATTTGATATACAAGAGTTAAATCAGCCTTTAATCGACGCAGTTCGAGGGTATCTATTCCCAGTGTGCAACAGCGCTCCATATATGGTAATGATTGCAAGTTACTTACCCTTTTGGTGAACCTACGTTGGATAGATTCAATATGGTGCGTATTGCCTACCATTGCATTGTTCCAGACAGGGGATGCATACTCACATAGGCTACGTACATATGCAACATACAGCTTTTTCAGTATGCGTGGGTCTTTCGTTTTGAAACAGTTCAGGATCATACTGGTTCTCACGCCAGCTGAACGCACTATATGGTTGCAATGTCGTTGCAACCATATGCGTTGCAATGCAATGCAACGCAATGGTTAGTCGGAGCATAGCGGGGTAAAGAAACAAAATGATCTACACGTGCAGGCGGTCAACTTCCGTGTTTTAGCCAAAGTGATCCGACGTACCCACATCGAGTTTTTTTGTGAAGCAGCCGATTTGATGGTGTGCGTGCGTGCGTGCACATCTGCAGTGCCATATTGGTTCGTCGGAGCATAGCGGCGTAAAGAATGAAAATGATCTACACATGCAGGCGGTCAACTTTTGTGTTTTAGCCAAAGTGATCCGACCAACCCATATCGATATTTATCGATTATTCCGGAAGTGAAAATATTTTGGTGGGTCGGATCGTGTTGACTTCAAGGAATGAAATGTTCGCCATCGAAGGGTGATCAACTTTATTATTGATGTTTATGCCATCCGACCTACTAACACCGAAATATCGCCAATTTCCGTTATCGGTACAATGGTGGGTGTCATTTTGGTGCGTCCAATTTGGTCCAATTGTCCAAAGTGACCTATTCCACATTGTGGTGATCAACTTTGTCCTTTATAGCAAAGCTGTGCGATGAGCCATTGAAGCGCCTATAGCTGACAAACTTTTTCCCCCAAATTTTTAATTGCTAATATCTCATTATTTGGTGTGAATTTTAAAGGTCAGCCAAGCGTCCTAGACTCACATTGTGAAACTGTTCACAAAACTCAAAAAATATTTGGGGGTTTACTCGGCACTTTTTGGAGATTTACTCTTGGTAGAAACTCTCCCAAAAAAACGACTATGTCAAAAAAAACGCATAAAATCGGCGATATCTCAAGATTAGTAACACGTATGCACCAGCCCTTTGGAGGGAAAAGTTGTTGCCACGGACTACATAGACGTGCCAAGTTTCATTTCTATTGGAAGCGGCATTTGCGAGCGGCGGTCCAAAAACTGGGTGGAGAACACGAAAAAAAAAAACGACGCGTTTTCGAAACATTTTTGGGCGTTTCCCCTTAACGCGCTGTAGTACTGAAACGCGCTGTGGCACGTACGGTTCCCCCAACAAATGCGCTTCTTCTGAGCCATAACGCGCCGAAATCGGTTGAGGCAATCAAAAGTTATAGGCGATCGAAAATCCGTATTCTCGCGCGCGCAAGTGGTCCCATATTAGGGTTGTACGCTGCCGCGTACACCCTGATACTAATACAGAAATTCCTTGCGAACTGAGGTAGCGCACGCACGATGATCGTTTCGTAGGGTTTGCGGTGCAATTGTAGTCTCTCTCTGGTCTGGTAATGCGTTTGTTTCCATTCACTGGGATTGAGAGACGGTTTTTGTTTTGTTTGTTTTGGGGCGCCCCCCAGGTTGGTTTGTCCTGGGGAGCCAGCCCACCAGGATCGGACTGACTGGGTCTCATCTCCCACTTGCAGCGGTCGATTGTGACCAGAGAGAGGCCCCCGCGATCATAGAAGCGGCCCACACACAAACAAACAAAATTGAGAGACGGTGCGTTGGATGCTCGAAGTAAAAGCTGTGACATGCGCAACGACGATTAACCAACAACGCCGTCTTGCTCTACCAGCTCAACAACAGGTTGCCATAGTGTTGGAATCGTCAAACAACTCGTTGTGGAAATATGGGTTTGGTACGGGTACGGGTAGACGATGCAGATATATCTGCAGCGGACGACACTGTAGCGCCTGGCCGTCCCGTCGAGTAGCGCCGCTCGTTCTGCTGCCAGTATTCGTACACGCTCGCGCGCTGCGCTTCGAGGCGGCCTTTGTACTTGTTACTTTTGAACGGTTTACGAAGTACGAAGTACGAAGCCGTCTAAGCAAAAGCCTAAGCTTAGGCTTAGGTTTACATTTAGGCTTATATTTAGTTTTTTGCTTAGGCTACGAGCTACGCAGCTGACCAGATTAGCCAGCGCAGGCGCCATCGTCATCTTGGTGACCTGCACTGTGGTGGCTTTGTTCTTTCCGCCATGTATACCAGTAATGACTTTTGGGGGGCGAAAAGGAGGACGGCATACATGATAGCGCACACAAATAATTACGAAAAGTTTTGTCCCCTTCCAGACTCGTCCCCTTCCCCTTCCAGTTTGGTTTTCCAGAATGAAATGCCCTTGGGGAGAGCTTACACGACGAAACAACGCGCGGGATACAGTAATAAGTTCAAAAAAATTTTCATTTCCTAATTTGGTGCGTATAGGCAATATTTGCATAATTAGTAACAATCGTAGATACTGTGTCCACTTATGCTTCCGCCAAATGTGCAGCGGTGCTTTTTGTTTCTAGACACACGACACGCCCCACGCATGATGCAGTGCTACTGAAGCCTCGATTGCGAAATTGGCGTCATCCAGTGGCAGTAATTACGGGAAGTGGGAGCATTTCCGAAGTGCGCGCAAGGTTGTGACACGACGGCATCAGCGGGGGTGGCCGAGACGATCAGTTGGCGGCCGGCAGCTGCGGCGGCTGCGGCGGCGGCAGTGGCGGCGGCCGTGTGCTGCAGTCGAGCTGTAGTCAGCTCGAGCTCCCGGTCTTGTCGAAGTCGTTTGCTCTTGTATCTTCGGTTTTGGAACCAGATTTTCACCTGCGTCGCCGTCAGGCCCAGCTGCTGAGACAGCGCGTCGCGCTCTTGCGCCGACAAGTAGCGCTGCACCTTGAAGCGATTCTCGAGTGTTTCCACCTGAAATCTCTATACTGGCCACTATGGAGTTTGCGGGACACGACGCAGCGCTTCCAAAACCTGATGCTGCGTGAAGAGCACTCTGGGGCTGCGACGGTTTTGTTGGTGGCGCAGGAGCACGGGCGACTTTTCCTCGGGTCGGAGAGACGGGTTCGCGTCGACTTCTGGCGGACGCAAGCCTCGCAGGTCGAACACCGTCGTCGTCGGGGCCCAGGGAAGTGGCAGTGGAAAGGGCCGTGGTTCAGTTGCCACCGCATGCGCGTCGCGACGTTGAGGAGAAGTCGGGCCTTCAGCGAGCATTCGCCCGTTCAGCATCGCTCAATAGCTGAGCAGCGAAAGCAAGTGAAAAAGGAACTTCTTGGAGAATGCGCGCTCGTACGTGCGAGTTGTGGCGGCAGCGCACCGTAGCCGAGGGCGGGCGGGCGGGCGCGCGCGCGCGCGCCTCCTCGTCCAGGTCTAAGAGCCCACTTAAGGCGAGTGCCTCATGGGTATGGCCCTCGACCAGATAGGATTACAAGAAGATCAAGCGCGAATGGCGCCGCTGAGACGAAAAGCGCATCCGCCGCTGCCGCTGAGTCGAGTCAATATTTGTCTCTTGAGCGCCAGTCGTTCGTCCCACAACAGCGTCTCCGTCTCGATGAGTCGACGAAAGCCGCCGTTTTTCCACGCTTCTCGTTTCACGGCTCCAGCAATCGCACATTTACTCCTTCGACCGTCGGCTACCGGTCACCACTCCATGACGAAGTATACTGTATCCAAACTGCACACAATGTCTTGTGTGGACGCTCAACGGCGGCGTCGACAACGGCGACAAGGTTAAGAGGCCATTGAAACCGCTTCACATTGGACTGCCCAGCCGTAAAGACGCTTTCCAACCTAGAGACCACTCCACTATATGTTCAGCGCGCACCGTACTACAACACGAGCAGACGTGTAAAATCGCAGACGCCAGTGTTGCAGTCCAGAACATTTCCCCTTCTTTTTCTCCCCCCCCCCCGGGGAGGGGGGGACTGACCTAGGCTAAAACCTCCGGTTGGCGGTTGACACTGGCGTCACTGACGACTCCCTTCGGCTCACTCGCGCCTGCCTCTACTGCGGCGGCGCGAGCCTGTAGCTGAAAGGCGATCGCGGCGCAGCGTCACCGGGCGCGTCGACTCGTGCGTGACGCAGCGGACGGCGACGGCGCCGCTTGCTCCTCGCCAATCCGCTGACTCGGTCGCTCGCCGTCGTCTGCGCCGCCTTCCCGTCATTGGCTGACGCGCGGATCAAAAGCTGCTGATTGAGCCCCACCGCTTCCATCTTCTTAGCGCGCATCAAGTGGTGGGCTGACGACATCTGCTAGAGCATCAAACCCGCGCCTCCACGAGCCTTGCTACATCTCGGTGAGATGTAGATGAGAGAGATACAATGTATGCCATCCGTGGCTGCTCTTTGGACGGTATACCTCGGTAAAATATTTTTCCACTCTGCGCATCTATGGAGACGCCACAAGAGCTCGCGACCGTGCCCTGCGCGGCGCTGGAGGGGGAGGGGCAGAACAGCACAGTCGACTCGCCGCAGTCCGTCGTCAGCGCCTCGACCAGACGTGACGCGCATTCAATCTCGGTCGGGAGTGCGCGTGCGCACCAGGTGCCGTTGGCTGCTTCGCAGAGCGCTTACTAATGTATGCAATCTCCCTCTACAGCTGGCCCTTTCGAAAAGGCGTTCTCGTGGCAGCTGCACTCCTTCTTGCCCCATGCGTCTACGGCGGTGGGGCGGTCGTCGCGGAGGCGACTACGGCATCGGCAGCAGCAAACGTCAACGTTGCAAACGTGAAACGTGCAACGTCAACGAGCATGGACGAGTTAAAAAAAAACAACAACAAAACTCAACAACAGCAACAACAACAACCGCAACGCAACGCAACAACAGCCACGACAGAACAACAACCAACCAAAAACAGTAGCGCTGAGTACCGTAAATCCTCCAACAGTGCCCTGGGCACTACAGTTTCAACCATCCCCAATAAAACGGAGAGAGGTGGGAAGTATTGGAAGAGGCCACTTTGAATTCAACGTCAAAATTTGGAAAGGTAATGCAAATTTTGCAGTAGAAATTGACGATTTTGAACTGTCTCTGGCCGTTTTTCCACCATTCAAAGGTTGATTTACCGTTAATTGTCGCTGAAGCTTTGCTTATTGCTTTGTATATCCCATTCTTAATGCACCTACCTACCTACAATATTTTGGTTCATATAAGGCGCATGGCTACCTCCCACCGCCGGGGCCACTACGTATCTACCGTAAATACTCCAAAGAACGCCCCCCCTCCAATTAACGTCCCCTCCAATGAACGCCCAGGGTAGAGGGTAGGTTGAAAAAATAAACGCCCACTCTCCAATGAACGCACTTTGGAACACAGTTATGCATATGCTTATCAAAACAGGATTATCCACGCTGTATTCTACGTTTGGGTCTTGTAATATTTATTGCCTGTACGCACTAGAACGGCTATTGTTTAGCCTCTCCGAAAGGTGATTTGCACCAATAACCATACAATTTTCATGTTTAACTCACGATTATTGAGTCTGCACAGCATTATTACAACGCCATTTACTAGTTGAATTTATGAACGCCCCCCCCCCCTCCAATGAACGCCCCCCCCCCCTCCAATGAACGCCCGGGTAGAGGGTAGGTTGAAAAAATGAACGCACAGGGCGTTCATTGGGGGATTTACGGTATGGAGAGAAGCACAGTATTTTCAACCTACCCCTACCTGGGGCACCATTAGAGGGGGCACTATTGAAAGGTTTACGGTATTGGCGAACTGAACAAGCACTATCAAATGGAGACACGGTGGCGAAACTTCTTCAATGTAGAATGATGGGACAAGGGATCAAACTAGTTCAACTGGGCATAAGATTTAGATTCGGCCCACCTTGTGTTTGGTCTAGGGCGGTACGGATCGCAGTAGACGCGTTCTCGGAGTCGGCCATGCTCTGGTCCTGCCGCTTCCTTGTCAGCGACCCCGAATGGAAGTCCCTTGATGATCCATCCCTCCCAGAAGACGTCGCCCTCTTCCTTCAGCCAAGCGGCCCTTTCGTCGGCGTCGACCGCTGTGACGACCTCGCATTCGCTTGCCATTTGCGGCAGCATGGCACTGAGCAGTGGCGCGTGCGCAGCTGTTTGAAAGGCAACCGACCAGCGCAGCGTCGTCTCGCTGCCTGGCCAACTGACTCTTTTCACTTGGAATTTGGACGGACTCCGTCTATTCATGTGCGCCTGCATGCCTCCCATGTGCAGGAGCCGCAGCCGCAAAACGGTCGCAAGAAAGTCCGCATACTCGAGAGCCTGCGGCTCTTCCCTCACTTTCCAGCGCTGAAGCGTCGCGAAATGCGTCAGAGCTGGCATGGCCTTGACGGCTGTCGGTAGAAAGCTGCTCTCCGAGCAAAGGTCTACCAAATCCAAAATCGCGAGTCGCTGCAGCTGTGGAAGTTGTCGAAGTTCACTCCGAATGCCATCTTCGGAACGGCAAGAGTAGGCAAATTTGAAAATGCACAGTCGCCGCAAAGTTTAGAAAAAATGTTGCTTGGAATTCCGAAGGTGTCGACAAATGTTGGTTGGCACTGAACGCCAGGTAAATGTAGTTCGACCATAGGAGTCGTTTGCGGCGACAGGCAAGCAGCGAGACGCGTGTCGGTCTCCGACGGGTCATCAAGATGCATCAGCGCGTAAGCGACCGCTTTCACTTGCGAGGACACGCTCATAAGCAGTGGTTGAACGTATTCGCTAAAGACTCGACTGCTCTTGTGCCGCACGTTGAGCCTGACGTCAGTCAAATGTCTCCTAAACAGGTGGCGCTTGTCCAGCACGTGCAGTTGGATACGGTCGTCATCAACATTAACAGCACCAAAGACTCGTTACACGTCGATAATGTTTCTATGTGAGTGCAACAATCGTAGCAAGAAGTAGGACGAGGAAGAAGAGAAGCGCTCACCAAGTTGGAATTTGGGCAGCGATGCTGGCGAGCGTCCATAGGAGTAGTTGGTCGAAGCAGTCGCTATTTTTCTCAGAGCAGTGGTCGCCTGATACACCGAGGCAGAAGGAGAGAGAGGAGACGCGAAGGCGCGCCCAGTTGGCGCAGTGCTGCTGCGAGGACGGAGCGGACGGCGTCGACTTCGCTCTCCACCGCCCAGCCGCCTCTCAGCGCCGTCGCGACGCCGCGCGCCGACATCAGCCGCGCCCTGTACTCGTGCGCCGTCTGCCGCTCCACGATGAGGCGTCGATTAATGCCGGGTTCGATGATGAGCTCGGAGGTGTTGTCGACGAGCACCAGCTGGAAGGCCGCGCAGTCGCAACGCAAGCGGCCAAGGAGCAGCTGCCTCGCCCATCGGCGGCAAACGAGGCAACAACTGGCGACGTCAGTCGGCGACAAGTTCAACGGCAGTTCCTTCAACACGTCCGACATGGGCAGTTCCATGGCGTGGCGTCGCGAAAATGGGCAAATGGGTACCGACTCGCAGGCGATGTCAGAATGTGGACATGTAGACGCAGGCAATGTGGACAAGTCCCGCCCCGAGTCGCCCACGACAGTTCTCAGAAGAATACGGGTTACGCGACAGGGTTTTATGACTGGCTCCCCTTCCCCCAGCCCCCCCCCCCCTCGTCCCTGCCTGGGTCGTCTCTGCACTGCCGCGGTTGAAGGGTGGGGGACATGCACCAACGCACGGCACGGACTCCGATACAGTGTCTACAACTGCCCAGCGTCTAAGATGCCTTATCTCCCATCGTCCACTCAGCGTTAGTGTCCGTCTTGTGTCCAGCAGGCATGGAGGCCTCCACTCGCGCCGTCGAGTAGGACCGGCGGCTGTGCTGGGGGCACGGTCAGGGCGGCAAGCGCAGCCGCGCAGCGGCAGCCACGGCCGCTCTAACCACAACATGCCTCGGCCGACGTGTAGTAACTCTGTACTACACGGTAGACAGAGCGGCAAAAGCATAGCAAGCAGTCGGCTACCGGTAGCGAGCGACAGGCAACCAACACAAAGCGGAGGACGAATCTACTAATCAGGGTGTACGCGTCAGCGTACAACCCTAATATGTGAGCACTTGCGCGCGCGAGAAGTACGGATTTTCGATCGCCCATAACATTTGATTGCCTGAACCGATTTCGGCGCGTTGTGGCTCAAAAAGAAGCGCATTCTTTGGGGCACCGAACGTGCCACAGCGCGTTAAGGGGAAACGCCCAAAAATGTTTCGAAAACATGCTGTTTTTTTATTTTTTATGTTCTCCACCCAGTTTTCGGACCGCCACTCGGAAATGCCGCATCCAATAGGGATGAAACTTGGCATGCGAAGGCGGTCCATGATGGCAATTTTGAGTACCAAAGGAATTGTCTCTGCATCCTACCTATCTGGAGATATTGCCGATTTTATGCGTTTTTTGGACATAGTCGTTTTTGGGCCTGTTTCTATTTGCTCGTAGTTGCCGGAACGCCGC
>JASAMY010001334.1:0-22808 GCA_030248085.1 Paralinhomoeus sp. GSCO2_6 | reverse complement strand
CAGGTGTTTAACCCCACTGATTACACCGTCTTCCGCTACGTCTCATCCATGCATCGGCACCAGTCGCGTCATCGGCTCGGACGCTATGTACAAGCTGAATTGGAGGGGGTTTCCTCTGCTATGATAATTGGCGCCATGGCTGCTGATCGCGAGTACCCATCCTCTTGCGATTGCCGACGCGAGTGGTGAAGACGCCAGCAACTAAGATCCCTCTTGAATGAGGTCAAGCGCTGCGCACGAGAGCTCGACGTCGACTCTCCCTCACATCATCGCTGCCGACAATGCTGGGGCATCACGCGCTTGAGGAGCACTGTGCATTGCATGTTTTATGTAGAGCGAGCCATAGGCGTGTGCGTGAGAACAACGTAAAACATGAAGGCGAGGAGAGAGGCTAGGAGCGGAGCGGTAGCCCATTGAGAAAGCGACACGCCGGTGCCTGTCACTCAATACAAACGACAACGCACCTGTAGACATCACACACCTGTACACATGGCATCACACCTGTAGACAAATATCGCATGCATGTAGACAAATATCGCAGACAAATATCGCATGACAATTATTACGCTGACCATGACAAGTTGGTACACCGTCGCACCCAGATTTCCACGACCTCAGGCTGAAGTGTAAAAAAACTGTCAAGAAAGTTTGTGACAAAATTTTTTTTTTAATTTTTCAAAAAAAGGTCGATCGACTTTTTTATTGGATTACTAATTAAAAAGTCGTGTTGTCACCTTATTTTGCTATACTGTACAGGTACCTATAGGCTCGATAGATCGCCTCTCGCTCGCACTTCTCACGAGCCGGTAGCGCCGACATCTTCTAAAGGGAAGGGATAAAGTCATGTTCACACTTCACAGCGCGCAGGGCAGCACTCGCCGAGAGAGAGAGGGGCAGTAGCAGGGGCGCGAAGCCGTAGGGCTGCGTCTCACTAGAGAAGGGTTGACTCACAGGCGTGGACCACCAGGAGGAGGTTGACAGGCGGGTTCTTCAGTGTCTTCACACAGGGGGTCTTCAAGCCATACATGTAACCGGGTTTTTGAAGTGGGGGGGGGGGTCGGAGAGAATTCTGGGGGGGGGGCTGTGGGTGGGGGTAAGCAGATTTGAAGGGGAGTGTCAGTGGGTTAAAAAGTGTACCAAAATAGGGTCAAAAGAAGCACTTTTTGGTCAAAAAGTGGTTAAAAGAGGCTATAAATAGCGTTATTTAGCTGTTTTAGGGTAAAAAACACTACAAAAGGTGAAAAATACCTACACTCCTTTTTACAGTTGTAGACAAGTTGGAAAACTTCAGAAAAATTCTGGGGGGGAGGGTTGGGTGGGGGCTGGGGAGGGGTAAAAAATCTGGAGCCGCGTGGGCGCGCTGGGGACGACGACGACGACACAAGTTGTTAGCGTACTTGTGGTCTGGGTAGGCTGCTCTCAACGCGGAGACGAGCAGCGTTTCGACCTTCCCGTCGGTCTCCGTCACCAGGTCGGTCGCCGACGACTTGGTGCTGACGACTGAGGCGGGCGTCTCGAAGCCTCGCGCACAATCTGCCAACCGTTTCGCGCATACAGCGCTCGACCCGCGTCGACGTCGAGCCTCTCTCGTCGACGTCGAGCCCGTCGACTCTGGTCATGATGTTCAATGTGGTGGACGTTTCTGGTGTAGCTGCCTGCCTAACCTGTCTGCTGTCTAACCATCTTCGCGCCTCGCTTTTCGCTGCGTTGTAGGTATTTCGGGAGCGAGACTGGCACTACGGTTGCACAAACCAAGGTTGACTGCTAGGTACGTGAAATCGGCTAACGGGCGCGCGAGCGTCGGCTAGACGGCGAGCGAGCGGCACGGCGATATGTCATGCGCGAGCGGATGTGCAAAAAAAAGCAGCGGCGCTGGCGCGTGGGGGGGGGGGGGGGGGGGGGGGGGGGGGGGGGTGGGTTGGTTGTGGTTGTTTGGGGGGTGGGGTTGGGGTGGGTGTTTGTTGTTTGGGGGGGTTGTGGTGAGAAGGTGGGTTGTGTTTTGGGTCTGGGGTGGTGTGGGGGTGGTGGTTGGTGGTGAGTATTTTCGTTGTTGGTTTCGTGGGTGAGTTTTGGGGTTGTGGTTTTTTGTTTGGTGGGGTTTGGGGCTTTTATAGTTATTGGGTTGGTGTATGATTGTTGGTGTGTTTTTGTTTGTTTCGGTGTTTGTTGGTGTGTGGTTTATATTTTTTGTTGTATGTTTATTGTGTTTTTGTGTGTTTAATATGTTGTATGCTGGTTGCTTCTGTTTTTTTGGGTGTTTTTTTTTATAAGTGTGTTTTGTTTTGGGGTGTTGCGCGTTGCGTCGTGTGTTTTTTATATGTTGTTTTTGTTTTTATGGTGGCTGTTGTGTGGCTTGCTTTATTTGTCTCGTATAGGTGTGTGGGGGTTTTTCTATAGTTTGTTCATATGTTTTGTACCATCGTTCCTTTCTCTTTTTCCTTCCCTATGTGCGACCCCCCCCCCCCCCAAAAAAAAAACAGGTGTTTAACCCCACTGATTACACCGTCTTCCGCTACGTCTCATCCATGCATCGGCACCAGTCGCGTCATCGGCTCGGACGCTATGTACAAGCTGAATTGGAGGGGGTTTCCTCTGCTATGATAATTGGCGCCATGGCTGCTGATCGCGAGTACCATCCTCTTGCGATTGCGGACGCGAGTAATGAAGACGCCAGCAACTAAGATCCCTCTTCAATGAGGTCAAGCGCTGCGCACGAGAGCTCGACGTCGACTCTCCCTCACATCATCGCTGCCGACAATGCTGGGGCATCACGCGCTTGAGGAGCACTGTGCATTGCATGTTTTATGTAGAGCGAGCCATAGGCGTGTGCGTGAGAACAACGTAAAACATGAAGGCGAGGAGAGAGGCTAGGAGCGGAGCGGTAGCCCATTGAGAAAGCGACACGCCGGTGCCTGTCACTCAATACAAACGACAACGCACCTGTAGACATCACACACCTGTACACATGGCATCACACCTGTAGACAAATATCGCATGCATGTAGACAAATATCGCAGACAAATATCGCATGACAATTATTACGCTGACCATGACAAGTTGGTACACCGTCGCACCCAGATTTCCACGACCTCAGGCTGAAGTGTAAAAAAACTGTCAAGAAAGTTTGTGACAAAATTTTTTTTTTTAATTTTTCAAAAAAAGGTCGATCGACTTTTTTATTGGATTACTAATTAAAAAGTCGTGTTGTCACCTTATTTTGCTATACTGTACAGGTACCTATAGGCTCGATAGATCGCCTCTCGCTCGCACTTCTCACGAGCCGGTAGCGCCGACATCTTCTAAAGGGAAGGGATAAAGTCATGTTCACACTTCACAGCGCGCAGGGCAGCACTCGCCGGAGAGAGAGAGGGGGCAGTAGCAGGGGCGCGAAGCCGTAGGGCTGCGTCTCACTAGAGAAGGGTTGACTCACAGGCGTGGACCACCAGGAGGAGGTTGACAGGCGGGTTCTTCAGTGTCTTCACACAGGGGGTCTTCAAGCCATACATGTAACCGGGTTTTTGAAGTGGGGGGGGGGGGAGGGTCGGAGAGAATTCTGGGGGGGGGGGGGGCTGTGGGTGGGGGTAAGCAGATTTGAAGGGGAGTGTCAGTGGGTTAAAAAGTGTACCAAAATAGGGTCAAAAGAAGCACTTTTTGGTCAAAAATTGGTTAAAAGAGGCTATAAATAGCGTTATTTAGCTGTTTTAGGGTAAAAAACACTAAAAAAGGTGAAAAATACCTACACTACTTTTTACAGTTGTAGACAAGTTGGAAAACTTCAGAAAAATTCTGGGGGGAGGGTTGGGTGGGGGCTGGGGAGGGGGTAAAAAATCTGGAGCCGCGTGGGCGCGCTGGGGACTACGACGACGACACAAGTTGTTAGCGTACTTGTGGTCTGGGTAGGCTGCTCTCAACGCGGAGACGAGCAGCGTTTCGACCTTCCCGTCGGTCTCCGTCACCAGGTCGGTCGCCGACGACTTGGTGCTGACGACTGAGGCGGGCGTCTCGAAGCCTCGCGCACAATCTGCCAACCGTTTCGCGCATACAGCGCTCGACCCGCGTCGACGTCGAGCCTCTCTCGTCGACGTCGAGCCCGTCGACTCTGGTCATGATGTTCAATGTGGTGGACGTTTCTGGTGTAGCTGCCTGCCTAACCTGTCTGCTGTCTAACCATCTTCGCGCCTCGCTTTTCGCTGCGTTGTAGGTATTTCGGGAGCGAGACTGGCACTACGGTTGCACAAACCAAGGTTGACTGCTAGGTACGTGAAATCGGCTAACGGGCGCGCGAGCGTCGGCTAGATGGCGAGCGAGCGGCACGGCGATATGTCATGCGCTAGCGGATGTGCGAAAAAGAGCGGCGGCGCTGGCGCGTATGTGGGCCCCCCCCCCCCCAAAACAACCAGGTGTTTAACCCCACTGATTACACCGTCTTCCGCTACGTCTCATCCATGCATCGGCACCAGTCGCGTCATCGGCTCGGACGCTATGTACAAGCTGAATTGGAGCGGGTTTCCTCTGCTATAATAATTGGCGCCATGGCTGCTGATCGCGAGTACCATCCTCTTGCGATTGCGGACGCGAGTAATGAAGACGCCAGCAACTAAGATCCCTCTTCAATGAGGTCAAGCGCTGCGCACGAGAGCTCGACGTCGACTCTCCCTCACATCATCGCTGCCGACAATGCTGGGGCATCACGCGCTTGAGGAGCACTGTGCATTGCATGTTTTATGTAGAGCGAGCCATAGGCGTGTGCGTGAGAACAACGTAAAACATGAAGGCGAGGAGAGAGGCTAGGAGCGGAGCGGTAGCCCATTGAGAAAGCGACACGCCGGTGCCTGTCACTCAATACAAACGACAACGCACCTGTAGACATCACACACCTGTACACATGGCATCACACCTGTAGACAAATATCGCATGCATGTAGACAAATATCGCAGACAAATATCGCATGACAATTATTACGCTGACCATGACAAGTTGGTACACCGTCGCACCCAGATTTCCACGACCTCAGGCTGAAGTGTAAAAAAACTGTCAAGAAAGTTTGTGACAAAATTTTTTTTTTAATTTTTCAAAAAAAGGTCGATCGACTTTTTTATTGGATTACTAATTAAAAAGTCGTGTTGTCACCTTATTTTGCTATACTGTACAGGTACCTATATGCTCGATAGATCGCCTCTCGCTCGCACTTCTCACCAGCCGGTAGCGCCGACATCTTCTAAAGGGAAGGGATAAAGTCATGTTCACACTTCACAGCGCGCAGGGCAGCACTCGCCGGAGAGAGAGAGGGGGCAGTAGCAGGGGCGCGAAGCCGTAGGGCTGCGTCTCACTAGAGAAGGGTTGACTCACAGGCGTGGACCACCAGGAGGAGGTTGACAGGCGGGTTCTTCAGTGTCTTCACACAGGGGGTCTTCAAGCCATACATGTAACCGGGTTTTTGAAGTGGGGGGGGAGGGTCGGAGAGAATTCTGGGGGGGCTGTGGGTGGGGGTAAGCAGATTTGAAGGGGAGTGTCAGTGGGTTAAAAAGTGTACCAAAATAGGGTCAAAAGAAGCACTTTTGGTCAAAAATTGGTTAAAAGAGGCTATAAATAGCGTTATTTAGCTGTTTTAGGGTAAAAAACACTAAAAAAGGTGAAAAATACCTACACTACTTTTTACAGTTGTAGACAAGTTGGAAAACTTCAGAAAAATTCTGGGGGGAGGGTTGGGTGGGGGCTGGGGGAGGGGTAAAAAATCTGGAGCCGCGTGGGCGCGCTGGGGACGACGACGACGACACAAGTTGTTAGCGTACTTGTGGTCTGGGTAGGCTGCTCTCAACGCGGAGACGAGCAGCGTTTCGACCTTCCCGTCGGTCTCCGTCACCAGGTCGGTCGCCGACGACTTGGTGCTGACGACTGAGGCGGGCGTCTCGAAGCCTCGCGCACAATCTGCCAACCGTTTCGCGCATACAGCGCTCGACCCGCGTCGACGTCGAGCCTCTCTCGTCGACGTCGAGCCCGTCGACTCTGGTCATGATGTTCAATGTGGTGGACGTGTCTGGTGTAGCTGCCTGCCTAACCTGTCTGCTGTCTAACCATCTGCGCGCCTCGCTTTTCGCTGCGTTGTAGGTATTTCGGGAGCGAGACTGGCACTACGGGTGCACAAACCAAGGTTGACTGCTACGTGAAATCGGCTAACGGGCGCGCGAGCGTCGGCTAGACGGCGAGCGAGCGGCACGACGATATGTCATGCGCTAGCGGATATGCGAAAAAGAGCGGCGGCGCTGGCGCGACTGCCAGATTGGCGCCATCCAAAAAAATGGGCTACATGGTACGTGTATTACGGCATACACGACAAACAGCAGAGTTCGCGCTCTCGTGTTTCTCGTATACGTACATATGTCACGACACTCTTGGAAGGGAAGAAGAAAGTGCAAACAACAAATGGTTTAAACTATGGATTTAAGAGGCGTTCCAGAGAATTTCCAGGCATCCGATGCCCGCCAAAAAATAGATTTCGCAAAAATCGATTTTGGGGGGTCCGGATGAATGTCCCATTGGGGATGGGAACCCTCGTTTCGACCATTGACCCTCACCCCCTTCGGAGGGGGCTCCTAAGTGAGACCACTGAAACGACAAAAAGCGACCCAAAATTGGGACTTGATTGTTTTGGGCCACCTCCCTCGAGGGTGGCGTGCCTAGGAGGGTGGCTGGTTAGGTGGAACCACTAAGTTAACAACTCTACTAGCACACCCCAAGTTGGCACCTCTCAGCATCCCTCCCAGCTTGCTACAATGCTCCAAAAATGGGTGAGCTAATTTTGCAAAAATGGCTATAACTGCTGTGCCGCAAAATATTTTTTGTCCAAAATTGACCAGCAGTAGGGAGACTCTTGGGGCACTCTACCCTCAAAATTATAGAGTCTAAATCCCTGGCGTTCGGTAGTTATAAGCCGAAACCCTCCAAATGCTCCAAAAATGGCTGCGCTAATTTTGTAAAAACTAGCCGCTTCAACTCAGGACTCCTGCTTGCAAAGTGCTCCAAAGTGGTTCAATATCGATATTTTCATGTCCTCAGTGATGACTCATCATCAATACAATGTGTCATAAAATCATGCTGTGAATGCTCAGTTAAAAAGCAACAATGATGAATCTGTAAAGTGCTGCAGCAAAACCCAAAGGAAGTCAACCAATGCACTTCTGCAAACAGAAAAAGTTCCACTTTTTTGGTGTGACTCTTTATTCAGTCATTACATACAGTGTACCCGCATCCTTCAATTGTACTAATTGGGGCAAAACGCAATTGTTTCGCCCGCGTCCACTGCGTCCGAAAATGTGAGGCCTAAGCCTAAGTGAAGCCTAAGCCTAAGCAACACCTAAGTAAAGCCTAAGCCTGAGCACAAACATATGCCTAAGCATAAGCCTGGACTAAGCCTAAGCAAAGCCTAAAATTATGAAAGTTTTCATCAGATGCAGTGGACACAATGAACACTGACGCAACAATTGTTTGTAGCCCAAATTGGGCACTATGGCACCATCTTGAGCAGACACACCATAACCCTTAATTAGCCACCTTCGGTCTAGCTTTTCAAATCGGCCTATAGGAGGCAGCTACATTGTAATTGTACGGGGCAAATCATGGTGGGTCCTAATAATTGGCTTTACTTTGGAATAGCTCACTATAGGCTTAAATTATGAGGTTATTTTCTTGATCAGCATGGTTGCTTACACTTGCCCAATCCGTCCAGCACTACACTTACCTTAAACCATATAATTAGCCCCCCCCCCCATAATAATACACCCTCCCAAGACCTCTTGGAGTTAATTAACCTTCCCCTAATGACGCGCGCTCCCTCAATGAAGCATCGTCTTAAAGGCACAAAATTGGGGAGATTTGTGATCAACATGGTCAATTACATAGGCTGCCAATTTTCGACCCTCCTAATTAGATGCAAAATTCCCCCCCTAAGAAAGATGTTTGACCCCCTAATTTATTGGTCTACCCCGTAATCGATTCACCCCCCTAACTAAATGTGCGACCCCCCCCCCCCAAAAAAAACAGGTGTTTAACCCCACTGAGTACACCGTCTTCCGCTACGTCTCATCCATGCCTCGGCACCAGTCGCGTCATCGGCTCGGACGCTATGTACAAGCTGAATTGGAGCGGGTTTCCTCTGCTATAATAATTGGCGCCATGGCTGCTGATCGCGAGTACCATCCTCTTGCGATTGCGGACGCGAGTAATGAAGACGCCAGCAACTAAGATCCCTCTTCAATGAGGTCAAGCGCTGCGCACGAGAGCTCGACGTCGACTCTCCCTCACATCATCGCTGCCGACAATGCTGGGGCATCACGCGCTTGAGGAGCACTGTGCATTGCATGTTTTATGTAGAGCGAGCCATAGGCGTGTGCGTGAGAACAACGTAAAACATGAAGGCAAGGAGAGAGGCTAGGAGCGGAGCGGTAGCCCATTGAGAAAGCGACACGCCGGTGCCTGTCACTCAATACAAACGACAACGCACCTGTAGACATCACACACCTGTACACATGGCATCACACCTGTAGACAAATATCGCATGCATGTAGACAAATATCGCAGACAAATATCGCATGACAATTATTACGCTGACCATGACAAGTTGGTACACCGTCGCACCCAGATTTCCACGACCTCAGGCTGAAGTGTAAAAAAACTGTCAAGAAAGTTTGTGACAAAATTTTTTTTTTAATTTTTCAAAAAAAGGTCGATCGACTTTTTTTATTGGATTACTAATTAAAAAGTCGTGTTGTCACCTTATTTTGCTATACTGTACAGGTACCTATAGGCTCGATAGATCGCCTCTCGCTCGCACTTCTCACCAGCCGGTAGCGCCGACATCTTCTAAAGGGAAGGGATAAAGTCATGTTCACACTTCACAGCGCGCAGGGCAGCACTCGCCGGAGAGAGAGAGGGGGCAGTAGCAGGGGCGCGAAGCCGTAGGGCTGCGTCTCACTAGAGAAGGGTTGACTCACAGGCGTGGACCACCAGGAGGAGGTTGACAGGCGGGTTCTTCAGTGTCTTCACACAGGGGGTCTTCAAGCCATACATGTAACCGGGTTTTTGAAGTGGGGGGGGGGGAGGGTCGGAGAGAATTCTGGGGGGGGGGGGGGCTGTGGGTGGGGGTAAGCACATTTGAAGGGGATTTTCAGTGGGTTAAAAATTGTACCAAAATAGGTTCAAAAGAAGCACTTTTTGGTCAAAAATTGGTTAAAAGAGGCAATAAATAGCGTTATTTAGCTGTTTTAGGGTAAAAAACACTAAAAAAGGTGAAAAATACCTACACTACTTTTTACAGTTGTAGACAAGTTGGAAAACTTCAGAAAAATTCTGGGGGGAGGGTTGGGTGGGGGCTGGGGAGGGGTAAAAAATCTGGAGCCGCGTGGGCGCGCTGGGGACGACGACGACGACACAAGTTGTTAGCGTACTTGTGGTCTGGGTAGGCTGCTCTCAACGCGGAGACGAGCAGCGTTTCGACCTTCCCGTCGGTCTCCGTCACCAGGTCGGTCGCCGACGACTTGGTGCTGACGACTGAGGCGGGCGTCTCGAAGCCTCGCGCACAATCTGCCAACCGTTTCGCGCATACAGCGCTCGACCCGCGTCGACGTCGAGCCTCTCTCGTCGACGTCGAGCCCGTCGACTCTGGTCATGATGTTCAATGTGGTGGACGTTTCTGGTGTAGCTGCCTGCCTAACCTGTCTGCTGTCTAACCATCTTCGCGCCTCGCTTTTCGCTGCGTTGTAGGTATTTCGGGAGCGAGACTGGCACTACGGTTGCACAAACCAAGGTTGACTGCTAGATACGTGAAATCGGCTAACGGGCGCGCGAGCGTCGGCTAGATGGCGAGCGAGCGGCACGGCGATATGTCATGCGCTAGCGGATATGCGAAAAAGAGCGGCGGCGCTGGCGCGACTGCCAGATTGGCGCCATCCAAAAAATGGGCTACATGGTACGTGTATTGCGGCATACACGACAAACAGCAGAGTTCGCGCTCTCGTGTTTCTCGTATACGTACATATGTCACGACACTCTTGGAAGGGAAGAAGAAAGTGCAAACAACAAATGGTTTAAACTATGGATTTAAGAGGCGTTCCAGAGAATTTCCAGGCATCCGATGCCCGCCAAAAAATAGATTTCGCAAAAATCGATTTTGGGGGGTCCGGATGAATGTCCCATTGGGGATGGGAACCCTCGTTTCGACCATTGACCCTCACCCCCTTCGGAGGGGGCTCCTAAGTGAGACCACTGAAACGACAAAAAGCGACCCAAAATTGGGACTTGATTGTTTTGGGCCACCTCCCTCGAGGGTGGCGTGCCTAGGAGGGTGGCTGGTTAGGTGGAACCACTAAGTTAACAACTCTACTAGCACACCCCAAGTTGGCACCTCTCAGCATCCCTCCCAGCTTGCTACAATGCTCCAAAAATGGGTGCGCTAATTTTGCAAAAATGGCTATAACTGCTGTGCTGCAAAATATTTTTTGTCCAAAATTGACCAGCAGTAGGGAGACTCTTGGGGCACTCTACCCTCAAAATTATAGAGTCTAAATCCCTGGCGTTCGGTAGTTATAAGTCAAAACCTTCAAATTTCGCGTTTGTTGGCACGATTTGTCGCCCTTTTGCCAATTGTCTTTCGCGCAAACGTCTTTCGCGGGTTTGAGACCGAAGTCTCAGGCGAGAGGGGGACCGCATGGGTCCTTGGTTACCTCTGCCTTTTACATGACCGATGTGCGTTGCTACATAAGTACCGTGACACCATTCATAGCATTGCGTTGGTCACAGGGCATCCACAACACAGCAAAACCGCCCACACAAGGTCGTTTGCGAAATTTGCAATCAAGTTCAGCGCATTGTCAGCCATGTATGCGGGCTACTGTTACACAACAAATCGTGAAGGGGAGGGTTAATTTGCGTGAAAGACAATGGTGAAAGGGCAAAAAATCGCGCCAACAAACGCGAAATTTGAAGGTTTCG
This sequence comes from Paralinhomoeus sp. GSCO2_6, assembly GCA_030248085.1. Classification (NCBI taxonomy): domain Eukaryota; kingdom Metazoa; phylum Nematoda; class Chromadorea; order Monhysterida; family Linhomoeidae; genus Paralinhomoeus; species Paralinhomoeus sp. GSCO2_6. The sequence continues at coordinate 11,822 of JASAMY010001334.1, read as the reverse complement.
GCTTATAACTGCCGAACACCAGGGCTTTAGACTCTATGATTTTGATGGCAGAGTGCCCCAAGGGTCCCCCCGCTGGAGGTAAACTTTGGACAAAGAATATTTTGCGGCACAGCAGTTATGGCCATTTTTGAAAAATTAGCGCAGCCATTTTTGGGGCGTTTGGAGGGTTTCGGCTTATAACTACCGAACGCCAGGGATTTAGACTCTGTAATTTTGAGGGTAGAGTGCCCCAAGGGTCCCCCCTCCTGCCGTAGACTTTGGACAATAATTATTTTGCGGCACAGCAGTTATGGCCATTTTTGCAAAATTAGCGCAGCCATTCTTGGGGCATTTTTAGGGTTTCGGCTTATAACTACCGAACGCCAGGGCTTAATTGAGGGTAGAGTGCCCCAAGAGTCTCCCTACTGGTGGTCAATTTTGGACAAAAAATATTTTGTGGCACAGCAGTTATAGCCATTTTTGCAAAATTAGCGCACCAATTTTTGGAGCATTGTAGCATAAGCTAGGAGGGATGCTGAGAGGTGCCAACTTGGGTTGTGCTAGTGGAGTTGTTAACTTAGTGGTGCCACCTACCAGCCACCCTCCTAGGCACGCCACCCTCGAGGGAGGTGGCCCAAAACAATCAAGTCCCAATTTTGGGTCAATTTTTTGTCGTTTTAGTGGTCTCATTTAGGAGCCCCCTCTGAAGGGGGTGAGGGTCAATGGTCGAAACGAGGGTTCCCATCCCCAATGGGACATTCATCCGGACCCCCCTAAAATCGATTTAGCGAAATCTATTTTTTGGCGGGCATCGGATGCCTGGAAATTCTGTGGAACGCATCTTAAACTGGACTTTGGTTAAACTGGATGAACGTTGTTGCAGAGCAGAGACGTTGCCAGAAAAACTGGGTGCCACTTGATTAGTGGCAAGAGGATGACGGTAGCGAGCACCAGTAGGCCCACGACCGTTGCTGCTGTAAGTTTAATCGAAGCTCGGTAGATCGACAGGGACGCATAGCGGGTACATGGCGTAGCGCACATCATGCACTGTCTGCTGTTGGATCACATCGTCGCACCTGTAGACAAATATCACACTCGAAGACAATTTTTACGCTGACAGACAAATAGTGCACGATGAGCGGCGCTCGCGCTGTGTGAACCTCCGCACAGCCGAGACCGGGGTCGTAGGCTGCCGTTCGCGCGATCGCTCGAGCGTGGCGCGGCCGAGATTCTCTCCAGGGCCGATATGGTGGGCGAGAGAGTGGGACGGGTGCGCGCGAGCGCTGATGTATGACTGCGAGGTCGCTCGAGCACGCATCCTGCCTCTCGGCGTCAAGAACCGACCGACTGAGAAGGTAAGTCATTCCGATTCTTTTTGCGTGCAAAAGACCGCAAAAATACAGGGTGTTCCAAAAAAACTTGGCCCCTTACTTCAACGCGGCCGTTCTCGTGCTAGGGTTGACCGATTGGCGTGGAATTTTAACCACACATGCCTCCAACCTCTCTACGCGTCCCCACAAAATTTCAGTTGAATTGGACGAAATAGTCTCATTTGGCAGACATTTTTGCAAACCGCCCTCGAAAATCGAGGGTTCACGCGCTCGTTCTCGTGCTAGGGGGGACCGATTGTCGAAACACTTTAACCACACGCACCAACGGCCATTCCACGTCGCGTGCCAAAAAATCAGTTGAATCGCACCACAAATGCGTACGTATTTGGCAGGCACTATCGGAAATCCTGCGCAAAAATGCCGTTTTGCACAGTTGTTGTTCACAATGGTATGCTGGCCGAATGCCTTCAAACGTGAGTCAATGATGACTGGTTCGTGCAACAATGAGGACAAACCCCAGAGACATATTCGTGGCACACTGCAAGACACAAAGATCACATGTTCACATATTCGATATGTCCCCCATTATGCGCTACCACAGCCAGCAGTCTGGGCAGAAACTGATCGATTGCGGAATTAATCGATCTCTGACTGATCCGATTCCACTCTTCCACAATACAGTTTCTGAGTTCTGGCAGCGTTTGGGGTTGTCGCTGATAGACGGCGGTTTTTAGAGGACCAAACAGAAAGTAATCACAGGGCGCCAAATCGGGACTACAAGGCGGCCACCTTGCAGGGCTCCAAAACTGGACATTTTTCCGTTGCAGAAACTAGCCGCTACAACTCAGGACACCTGCTACAAAGTGCTCAGAAATGATTCAGTATCAATATTTTAATGTCCTCAGTAGAGACTCATCAGCAATACAATGTGTCAATACAATCATGCTGCGAATGCTCAGTTGAAAATCAACAATGACGAATCTGTAAAGTGCTGCAGCAAAAGCCAAAGAAAGTCAACCAATGCGACCAATGCATTACTGCAATGCAGGAAACTGTCCACCTTTTTTTTGCTGAGGCAAAACGCAATTGTTGTGTCCATGTCCACTGTGTCTGAAAAAGTGAAGCCTAAGCAAAGCCTAAGCATAAGCCTGGACTAAGCCTAAGCAAAGCCTAAAATTATGAGAATGTTCATCAGATGCAGCGGACACAGTGGACGCTGACGCAACAACTGTTTTAGCACAAATTGGGCACTATACCATCTTGAGCAGACACACCATACCCGGTTGATCCATACGATCAAGAAGCTCCACTGGTGAGAAAAGGTTAGTTTAGCATTGACAGCGTGCGGTTGGTCGTCTGTGCAACGGCCGCACCGTTTATCCACCGTGAAGTCCTCAAATCGGTTTTTGATTGAGGTGGCCACGAATTGATTGAAGTCTAAGGTGGACGCTTGCGGCATCTCAGCCATGTGGAGTACCATGACAGAGCAGCCTTCGGGCTAAACACACCACTGTTGGGAAGCGCTCCTTACTTAACAACAACTGACTTACCGGCATAGGAATCTGCCGTTGTAGCCTGCAAGTGAGACACGTTGTCCTTTGCATGGCATTCTCAACGTTGAATTGGAGAGTATGCTTGATTTCCATTGGCATCTTGTTGTACAGGGCCTACCACAGTTCCAATACGTCTTGCTGCTGCCGGTTTGTAAATCTGCCTCCCACAATGTGGCGTAGAAACTCGCTGCTCTGCACACCATGAGCCTTTTGCGTGTCGAATGCCCGTTTAAGCACGGAGCAGCAGTTTTTTGTGTAAAAGTATGTTCAAGTCCTATTGGGAGTTATTACTTTGTCGTATGTATCACTCACTGTATTAGTACACTATCAGTGTCGTTTTGCGTGTACACTGGTGTCTATTTGTGCATACCGGTATGTTCGGTAGTACAAGTGCACTGCGTGAGTGACTGTCGAACAAACCCTGATGAGTGCATCTTTGATTGGACTGGTTCAAGGTTGTACCAGCTGCATACAGTACACTTACTGGCATCCTGTGCTGCTGGAGGCAGCGCACTGAGCGTGACAGTGATGCGGTCGACAGCTTCTTCCAGTCCCTTCAGCTGCACGAGGCAGAGCAACAGCGCATTGCAGTAGCACGAGACGCCGTCAGGGTTGGCGAAGAGAACCACGGACTCCTGCGGCTCCAGTCGCGCTGGGTGTCGCGTCGATCGGCTAGGCGCTTTCTTCTTGGCAGTGGATTGCAGAAGGTGTGCCGTCTCTGCCGCATTTCTCAGAGTAGCCGTTCTTTTTGGCTTTTTGTACCCATCAGGCAGAACGTTGCAGTTTGGATGTTGCTTGTCTGGGTAGAGTGATTTCCACATTTTTTTTTTGTATTGCGCGTATTCCATCTCATTGCATCGAATCGCGCTTGGCTCGAAGTTGATCAGATGAACGTTTTCGAGCTTGCGTACTCGAGAGAGGGCGACATACGCCATTCCAGGCAAGAACACCGACCAACCAATGTCTATGAAGGCGCATTCACGCAAAGGGCAGAGACGAGGGGCGAAGGGGCGTATATGTAAATTCTACTCAATTTCGACGCCAAAAAAAAATGAACAAAACGACTGACGTTCAACAGCGAAATTTTCGCCTGCGGCGCAAGATGTAGGGGGCACAATTTTGGAACAGCGCTAATTTTTTACAAAAAAAATGGGCATTATCGGTGCACGTTTTGACGCGTCTGCCACAATTGAGCAGTGTCCTAAAAAATCTGGGAATCATGGGAAAGTTTCCCATTGGCACACGGAATTACAGATTGTTGAAGATCCGCTAGTGGGCACGCAGAGGAGGGCACTGGCGCGAGCGGAACGAAAGGCACGGGCGCCTGAACACTCACGAACGCCACCACGCACACGACGAGAAAGAACAAGTGGGGGGGGGGGGGTGGTGACAGCCGGCACGGAGAGACACACGGGCGCGAAGGCAAACACAGAGTGCCGACGCCAGTAAAAACGAAATTTACATTTAGAAGTTGCCAATTAACGCCAACATGTTGGCAGGTGAGTGGGAACGAAATTGGTGTTCGGATTACTGGGAAACGTTTTTACTGGCGTCGGCACTCACTAGGCCTTAACTGCGGTGGCGGTGCGGCGACGCGTCGGTGGAGCGCTTGGGGCGGGGTTCTGGCGCCGACGAAAGGTGTAGGCGGGCGCGGGCGTTCGTCGGCTTGCGTCCAGCGGCGGCGGGCCTCAGGCAGCGGGCGTAGGGTGCGGTGACGGACGGCGTCCGGCGGCGTGGGCGCCCGCTGGGCCGCGTCGGCGTCGGTGCCTGAAACGCGTCCCCCTGTACAGCTGCTGGATGCGAACCTCAGCACAGCGCACGCGCAACCACAAGCGCACCGCTTCGCAGCCGGAACTCTGACGCCGATGTAGCGGAGGTCGGCGCCCGTCGTCAGAGGGCACTCTCGGAGGGCACGCAGAAACGCCCCCGCCGGCGTCTGCTGCTGACCACTGCCGTCTCTGCAGACGGCCTAAAAGGGACATTTCCTGAAACGACGCGACTCAGCCCAGCAAACAGTTTCTCACGTGGCCGTCTGCCATGGCGCATCGCGTCCCGGTGGATGTCGGCCACCCGGCCGAGGCACAGACGCTCGATGGAGCGCCTAAACGTTCTGGGCACTAGGTACGAAAAGTCCCCAATAAGAACTTCTCCACTTGCCTGAGCACTCGGGCCAGGTTCGCGTCCCCGGGCTCGCCCACCAGAACGGCCAGCCAGTCAGCCTGCAAGCTGACCGGCCGCACTGCCTGCAGGCCCACGATCAACGCATAGGCAGATGCCATTGCTGGTGGAGTTTTTTTTCGTTGGCTTGGTGGCCTGTAGAAGGAAAAAGCTGTCGAATGGGGGAGAGAGGCAATGGGGGAGGGCAAGAGGCGGCGCGTCGGCGGGATGGGACGCCACTCACCCCAGCTTGGTCGCGCGCTCCACACGCGCACTCTCGTTTTAGTTGGGCTTGCTTATTTATGTCGGTGCAGCTGACGAAGCGCCGCTCACGACCTCACCTCACTAAAAATGAATAGGCGCCATCCCAAGGTCAAATGCCCCCCCCCCCCACTGAACGCGTTCGCCCGACATCGCCCCCATCGACAAAAAGGCTTCTTTCATGGGACAGCCGTTCGCGCGTCTCAGGAGCCCCCAAGTCCCGCTGACTTGACCCGCGGCTGATTTACAACGATCGCCGACTGACCAGCGGCGACCAGTTGTTGGGCCGGTTTGACGTTGGAGGGCGACCGGCCGAAACAATTTTGGAGCCAGTATTTTGTGACAGGACGGGGGCAAGGTCATTTTTGTGCATACCTTTCGATTGGAGAGCTGCATTTCGCACGTTCGGCGCCGCAGGCTTCGTCCAGGTCTTTTTCGCGTGTTCTTACAACCTTTTTAAACAGGCTGTTGCGCTTTTGCAGTTTTGCGATGTTCATAGGAAAAAAAATGTTTTATTGTTCAGAGGAGAGACGCGAATTTTCAAATCGCGGTGTAGTCGAACCTCGACTTCGAAGATTTTCATTGTTGACTTAGAATCACAAGGAATCACAAGGACTTAGAATCACACCCCTTAGAATCACAAGGAATTTTGCATTAGTTGTGGGCCAAAAGCATGCGCCACAGACGCCGCTTTTATTCAACCTACTTCTGTGCAATATTTTATTGGGCGAAACAGTCAGAAATTATAGGTGTGGGGCTAATCAGGGTGTACGCGTCACGCCAATTCGGCGATTGTCCCACCCACTCCCCTTTCCGCTGCGCTTCATGCTCGCATGCTTCAACTGCATCCGCTTTGCCTGCATCATATCAACTAACGGGCGCGCGTCGTTCCCTCTATTCCTCTCGCGTCGTTCTTGCCTCGTGTACTACGGTATCTTCAACTCAACAACTGTTCTCGCTAGGCGATTGTTTATACAATGGTTCCCACCAACTCGCGGCCCCTCTCCGTTCGTTTATCGTCGCCGACACGTCAATCCTCTTTCTACACCCGCCTACGCCGACCTTTGAACTCGCCGATTGCGGTTCTCGGTAAACAAGCCTCCGACTCTGGTCGAGGGCTGTTCCTCCGTCGTTGTAAATCAGCCGCCTGCGGTCTCGCCCTTGCCTGTCTGTCGCCTGTTTGCTCGCTCGCAGTGACGGTCTCTTCACCCCAGCTCAGACACACCCCACCCGCTCGTTGATTGGACGGACGCGCGAGTGCTGCGATTTCTTGGGGTGTTGATTCGCTTTTGTTGGGCAGTTGCGTATTGAGGCGTTCGTGTGTAGAAAAAAGGTAACGCTGTTTACCAAATACGGTCGCAACTCGGCGACTAACGCTTCAACCGCCGCAACTCAACACGCCGCACTCGGCGACGTGACATTGAATTCGTTCCTTGCCGCCAACGTGGCGACAAACTGGTAATCAGGGTGTACGCGTCAGCGTACAACCCTAATATGTGACCACTTCTCAATGCGGGTTTTTGAATTTTCGATCGCCTATAACGTTTGATTGCCTGAACGGATTTCGACGCGTTATGGCGCAAATGAACCGCCTTCTTCTGGGGCATCGAATGCGCCATAACGCGTTTCCTTGCTTTACTGTAAAGGGTCGATAGTTCCAAAAATGTTCCAATTTTGCGGCTTTTTTTTTCATGTTCTCCGCCAGGTTTTTGGAGCGCCGCTCGCGAACGCCATAAACTTGGTATGTGTAGCCGGCTAGTGATGGCAATGTTGCATGCCAAAGGATTTGCGTGCACTTAGTTCCGATCTCGAGAAATTGCCGATTTTATCCGATTATCGATTGATTTTCTTGGAAATTGGCCACAAATTTTGTGCCCTATAGGCGCTTTAACGGTACATCGCAGCGCTTTGCTGTAAAGGAGAAAGTTGGTCGCCATGACATGACTTGTGTTACTTTCAACAATTGGACCAAATTGGACGCACCAAAATACCTCCCCCATTATATCGATAACGGAAATTGGCGATATTTCGGTGTGGTTAGGTCGGATGGCCTAAATATCAATAATAAAGTTGATCGCCCTTCGATGTAGAACATTTCATTCCTTGAAGTCAACACGATCTGACGCACCAAAATATTTTCACTTCCGGGATAATCGATAAATATCGATATGGGTAGGTCGGATCACTTTGGCAAAAACACAAAAGTTGACCGTCTAGTCATGGTGATCATTTCCATGCTTTACATCACTATGCTCTGACGCAGCAATATAGCACAGCACAACTGCATGTGCATGCACGCATGTATGTCTGCTAGGCTGTTGGTACTTTGCTTTACTTCAATTTTGCCTTCTTCGATTCAGTCACAGGTAGGTACATTATGTGTTAACCTACGTCAGTGAACGTGTGCGTGCGTATGTGTGCGTGCGTGCGTGCGTGCGTGCGTGCGAGCGAGCGTGCGAGCGTGCGTGCGAGCATGCGAGCGTGCGTGCGTGCATGCTTGCGTGCGTTGAATTACTGAAACCCCCTCATCTTTCGAAAAAACACTGTATTAAGGAAAAATTTGCAGGGGGCTGCAAAAAAGGAGAATATGTGACACTCTATTGTTGAAGTCCAGTTTGAAAAGAAGTGGTATTAAGGCATATAGCCCCAATGATTTCTAGCCACTTTCGCATTGAGCTGATCAACTCCACTTTGAACAAACCATGTATAAAATCCGAACCAAGCACAGCAACAAGTCACATATTCGGCGATTTTTGTGTTCACTTGCAATGGAAGGAAATGTGCAGCGAAAATTGCGGCAACTGGAGCTGACTGACATTTACATAGATTGAGTGTGAGAAATTAGCACATGCCCCATGGAACCCCATGCACACGAACGTACGCATGCACGCACTCACGCACGCATGTACGCGTGCACAAACACACACACGCACGCACGCACACATGCACGCACGCAGCACTCATGCAAGCATTAGGGCACTACACAAATGTTATACGAACAGTTCATCATTGGGTGGAATGCCGGAAGGGAGTGGAGCAGGATTGTAGTACATATACAGGGTTTTTCTTTTAGAGTGCCACATTTTAATCGTGAATAACTTGGGCAAACGACCAGCTATTGGCCTAAAATTTTAACTGTAGATAGACAAGACTCTAAGGTTTTGTTGACAATTGGCCCCATACGAATCTGTTTTGAAATCAGCGTGTGGAACTCATTTGCATGTTGCCCCATTTTCCAGTCATTTTCATAGTGTTGGACGATGAAGGATTGTTTGAACTCGAGCAAACAGCATGAAATCGACATGAAGAAAATAAGTGTCAATACAGGGCATTCAGAGGGTGGTATGGGAAAGCTTGGTTGTCTGAGATGGTCTCGTGGAATAGCAGAGAGATTCAAGCAATCGTCTTAAGCATCAGACTGGAATGGACAGGACCATGCAATCTAAAGGCGCTGTTCAACCTCCTGGTGCCAAGATTTGAGCAGTGATATGACATGTTCCATGCTCTGCCTGCTGGCATGGGCATGGCAAGGGCAACAAATATGGCAACGGCAAAACAAATGACCAGAAATATGGCCAAGAAATGTTGGCAAACATGACCTCAAAGTGGCAAAAAAAGCCATCGAAATTCAAACGGGTGCCACGCGCTGGTTTTAAAACGGATTCGCACAGGGCCAATTGCAACAAAACCTTAGAGTCTTGTCTACCTACATTTTAAGATTTTAGGTCATTAGCTTGTCGTTTGCACGAGTTATTCAAGATTAAAATGTGGCACTCTAAAAGAAAAACCCTGTATGTGCCTCTCACCTACACATCGTACATCATCAACAACCGACATTGCAAAAATTTTAGCAGGGGACCAATTGATTCTGCAGGAACTTTAGCTGTGTCAGGTCCATACCTGTAACTGGGGGGGGGGGGGGTTGGGGGGGGGGGGTTTCCCTCCCCCCACTTGCTGGTTTTGACCCAACCACCGCCCCCCCAACCACCCCCCCCCAGAAATTTGAAACTGAAAATGGTAATGTGTTTTGTATGGTGCTTTTGAGCAAAAATCGCCCAAAAAGTACCTATATTGGGTTATTTACAGTGTATTTTGACTAAAAAGTGCCTATTTTAGGGTTTTTACAGTGTATTTTTGACTAAAAATCAACCAAAAAGTGCCTATTTTTTTTCCTTCCCAGACCCCCCCCCCCCTCCTCCAGATTTTCCACCCCCCACCACCCCCCCCGAAAGTGCCCGAACCCTCCCCCCCCCCCAGGTCCAATTCCCGGTTACACCTATGGTCAGGTCCATGGAAATGGGCAATGACAACGTCTGAGAGAGATATATGTGTTGATGGACGTTTGCGGCGTTTTGGCTTGGCTGAGTGAGATGGCTCGCACAAAAATCGCCGAATATGTGACTTGTTGCTGTGCTTGGTTCGGATTTTATACATGGTTTGTTCAAAGTGGAGTTGATCAGCTCAATGCGAAAGTGGCTAGAAATCAGTGGGGCTATATGCCTTAATACCACTTCTTTTCAAACTGGACTTCAACAATAGAGTGTCACATATTCTCCTTTTTTGCAGCCCCCTGCAAATTTTTCCTTAATACAGTGTTTTTTCGAAAGATGAGGGGGTTTCAGTAATTCAACGCACGCAAGCATGCACGCACGCACGCTCGCATGCTCGCACGCACGCTCGCACGCACGCTCGCACGCTCGCTCGCACGCACGCGCGCACGCACGCACGCACGCACGCACGCACACATACGCACGGACACATTCACTGACGTAGGTTAACACATAATGTACCTGTGACTGAATCGAAGAAGGCAAAATTGAAGTAAAGCAAAGTACCAGCAGCCTGGCAGACATACATGTATACATGCGTGCATGCACATGCAGTTGTGCTATATTGCTGCGTCAGAGCATAGTGATGTAAAGCATGGAAATGATCACCATGACTAGACGGTCAACTTTTGTGTTTTTGCCAAAGTGATCGGACCTACCCACATCAAGAATCTTGCGAAGCAGCCCATTTGTTGGTGTGCGTGCGTGCGTGCACATCTGTAGTGCCATATTGGTTCGTCGGAGCATAGCGGTGTAAAGAATCAAAATGATCTGCACGTGCAGGCGGTCAACTTTTGTGTTTTGGCCAAAGTGATCCGACCTACCCATATCGATATTTCTCAATTATCCCGGAAGTGAAAATATTTTGGTGCGTCGGATCGTGTTGACTTCAAGGAATGAAATGTTCTACATCGAAGGGCGATCAACTTTATTATTGATGTTTAGGCCATCCGACCTAACCACACCGAAATATCGCCAATTTCCGTTATCGATATAATGGGGGAGGTATTTTGGTGCGTCCAATTTGGTCCAATTGTTGAAAGTAACACAAGTCATGTCATGCCGACCAACTTTCTCCTTTACAGCGAAGCGCTGCGATGTACCGTTAAAGCGCCTATAGGGCACAAAATTTGTGGCCAATTTCCAAGAAAATCAATCGATAATCGGATAAAATCGGCAATATCTCGAGATCGGAACTAAGTGCACGCAAATCCTTTGGCATGCAACATTGCCATCACTAGCCGGCTACACATACCAAGTTTAATCGCCATAGGCCCTGGCGTTCGCGAGCGGCGCTCCAAAAACCTGGCGGAGAACATGAAAAAAAAAGCCGCAAAATTGTAACATTTTTGGAACTATCGACCCCTGACAGTAAAGCAAGGAAACGCGTTATGGCGCATTCGATGCCCCAAAAGAAGGCGGTTCATTTGCGCCATAACGCGTCGAAATCCGTTCAGGCAATCAAAAGTTATAGGCGATCGAAAATTCAAAAACCCGCATTGAGAAGTGGTCACATATTAGGGTTGTACGCTGACGCGTACACCCTGATTACCAGTTTATCGCCACGTTGGGGGCAAGGACGAATTCAATGTCACGTCGCCGAGTGCGGCGTGTTGAATTGCGGCGGTTGAAGCGTTTAGTCGCCGAGTTGCGACCGTATTTGGTAAACAGCGTTACCTTTTTTCTACACACCAACGCCTCAATACGCAACTGCCCAACAAAAGCGAATCAACACCCCCAAGAATCGCAGCACTCGGGCGTCCGTCAGATGACGAGCGGGTGGGGTGTGTCTGAGCTGGCGTGAAGAGACGGTCACTGCGAGCAAAACAGGCGACAGACAGGCAAGGGCGAGACCGGTTAAACAGCACGCTAAGAAGGCGGCCATTACATGGCCTTGAGCACAGAGCACCTCGGCCCCCGTTGCCGCTGCCCCGCCGAGCTGAGTTGAACGACAACCAGTTCCGGCTCAAAGCTGGGCCACCTCCTCTTCGCGGTGTTTTTCTCGGCGCTGGAGCTCGTCGCGTTCTGCTTGCTGCATTGCGCGCAGGTCCCGTCAAAGGGCTTGAATATTTGCCTAGTTATTCCGGCAGGGGATTCGCACAGGGCTACAAATTATGTGGCGGACTGGGAAAAATAATCCAACGCCACGATTTATCATTCAATGGGCGGTGAACACGATAGAAAGCTGGAGTAAACGCGGACTACGGACTGGG